>CM029606.1:69331526-69503411 GCA_017311375.1 Mytilus coruscus | reverse complement strand
AACTGGGTGGGTAATTGTTACATCCTCTTGAGCCTCAGGCTCCATTACTAGAATGACTCTCATCCTTCATATTCCCAGTTATACTTGGATGAGAGTCCATTCTTCTAATTACGCTCCTCGGCTCTTCGAGGATGTAACTATAGCATATTCAAAGTGTTTGAAGACAAATTCAGGAGACAAAATAAATAAAGATGTAAACACAGCCAGATACAGATTTTCATTAGCCTTCTGAAGCTTTCATTTTTATGTATATCTGATTTATCTAATATTAATCCATGGTGAAATATCTAGTATATTCACAAGCTAAAAACTGTCACTGCATCTAATGTACCATTCTGAAGTAAATCATCTCAAAAGTATCATCGTTATGATATTTCATTAAGTATAACCAATTATACAAAAACAAGTGTAGCTATTTAATATCTTATGCTATAAGAATTAGTATAGATCAATATATCTAGAATTAAAACTTGATCCAGCGTGTTTTAAAAATCCTAAGATTTAAGTAATACTGTTCTGTGAACACTCATCTGATAATCTGATAATTTTCTTAAAAAAGAACTGGAGAAGGGTTACAAAGTTTATACTTCAATGTGAACTATAACATTTGAAAATGACCTTCACCCGTCTTGATATCCATACACATGTTGGATATTGAAGGAATATAACTATTACTGTGGATTCATTTATTTTCGTTGGTAGCAATTTTCGTGGATTGAGGAAAACTTGCATTTTCGTGGATACTTAATTTCGTGGTTTTGCCAAAGTCTGCATACAATCTTATAGAAAATTTGTAATTCGTTGAACATTTAAATTCGTGGATTACCTGTACCCACGAAATCCACGAAAATTGGTACCCAACGAATAATAATGAGTCCACAGTACTTTATATTAACATATATCGGTCAAGACTGGAACTGCTCCTTTGCACAACATTTTTATGATACATCTTACATGTACTATTTTTCTATATATATACCTCTAATGTTATATATGGCTATGTTACCTTTAAAGCAATATAACTACATGTAATTAAGAAGAGTAATTTAAAATTGAACTGAAAAGAAAATTCGGTGTACATGTACAGATTTAGGTGGTAAGCAAAATATAAGTTTGCAATTTATTTTGCAAATTCTGATGCTTTATAGTATATTTTCAAAATGCATTTCTCGATGGAGCATAAAATATATAAATGATATATAATATATATATATATATATATATCATACTATGAATATGTCTATTCTTATAAACTGATGGCACTAAAGCATCAATATAGCAATTCTATTTCCAGTTCATGGAGTCTAGAAAGATCACCATTTTCTATTTTAATTTCCATCATGGATTTCAACAATACAGATGCATTGATGCAATATAATCATTTGATAATCATAATAGAACCTTTATAAATTCTACATAAATTCATGTAATACTACTTTCTTCAGTATTTGCTATCTGACATGAAAAATGTGTAGGAGATTAGTCCCCTAAACACTTATATACAATTGTTTACAGAGATAAGACTTAGTCTATAACAAGGCAACACTTAGTCACATAAAGATAAGTGATGTACATATCCAATGTACATTATAGTATTCATTTTTCAAAAAGGAAAATATGTCAGATATTTCATGTCCAACATCAAAGCAAAATTTGCATGTTGAGAGAAAAATCTTCATGTTTTGTATAGTTCTTTAACATTCATTGCTGCTACCATTTGCAATTTAATAAATATATTATAGCATATCATATCTAGTATCATTACTGAGATTGTAAAGCACAATTTGTCTTATCAAAATAAGCACATTTATACAATATTTTCTGCAAGTCAAAATAGGGACTTTTGGAAAGAATCTTCCTTTCTTGGCAGAATATAAATAATTTTATAGTTGTATCTCAAACTATATTTTACAGTAAAAGTTGTTTACTATTACTGATACCTTGTAGACAGCAAGATCAGGATCTACAATTGTGTTCTGATTAATGAGAACAATAACTTTGAACTATTTCTTCAGAAAAGAGTAACTGTTTATCTATTCTAAGGCTTTGTTTGTTATATTCATTATTAATGTAATAACAATGCCAAGATTAACGACTGAAACACTCTATTATCTTATTTCAACTATATGAGGATATCTTTTATCAAGATATGGTAATAAATGTACATGAATGTATCATTTTACAAGTGTCAAATATTTTTATTCATAATCTGACATCTACATTGATGAATTTTAAGGCAATGATAAAACCATCCAATGGAAATTATTTGTATTTCCTTCCACACTATACATATCTGGAAGTTTTTAACGACCTTGACTGACATAAACAGCCCTTGCATGGTCGGTAACACTATGCATGTTATGTCAAACATCATAAAAATTATCCTTGAAAAAAGGAATTTACATCAGACCAATGCATGTCAGCCATATAAATTTTTCAGAAGATCCTTTGATCTTTCTTTTTTAATATTTGATATCAACTAGTATGTTTTCATATATTGGCATCACACTCCTCACAATTCACAACATTGTTATCACACTGTACTTAATTTTTTTCAAAAGCAAAGAACTTAAGTTAACAATGAGCAATGCTCCTCTGCTTTATTTTTTGCCAAGATAAAGATAAAAAATCTTGCAGGATATTGTTTGTTTATCTTAATCATAGTAAAGACATGAGATTAACTTCATGTACAGAATTATGCAACAAAAGTTTGCATTTTTAAAAACTGCATTGTTGCAGATTTTTTCAAACAATAATAATTGTTTTACTATTATTTTCTACAGTATGTTTCTACCTAAACAGTTGTTTGTTAGTGGCATGTTAAATGCTCTACAAGGAACTATTCATTAAATGCTAATGTTCCCCCTTCGACCTATTTCTGGTCATGTTTGCCGGGATATTCCACTGGCCTTAAAAATGGCTTTGTATATTACAGATATACATATTCTGTACATATTCTTGATAGTTTCAACAATATTGTAAGTTCATTCGGAACTGTTGGCACATTTATGACACACCAAGGACTTATAAAAGTCTCTAGGCTCATTAATTGCTTTAGACAAATAAGCTTTTAAAAATTAGCTATTTGAACATTATCTGATATAACATATCTTTAGCAAAGGTTTTCAGACACCTTACATTAGAAGTGGAACATAATGCCTTCCGTATTATCACTAACTTTGTCTATATATAGTAACACACATGCAGGTGTATACCGACAAGTAGTCTAGCATATTTCAATGCACTACATTACAGTTTCTTATATTGGAATAAGAAATGTATTTTAATCACAACATTTTGTGATAATAAAATCTCAAATATATTTGCTATATTTTCTATAAATTGTACGTCACAACGTGGGTATATTATAACAAGAATATACGAGTACACCTTCATACATTTTGCACTTACCTTGAAAATCAAGAAAGATATTCTACTCATATACTTCTGTATAGAGATTCATTCGTGTTAAAATAATTACGATAATGTATCAATTTATTTAGACGAAAAAATGTCAAAATTATTAAAAAGTGAACACGTTCGGTCCACCATTGATTACGTGATAAGCACCTGTGTGATTCACACTACAGTACACGTGTATTTTTAGAGCAAGGTTTAGAAAATAGAAAACGATAAAATACGTTGTATTTAACGAACTTTGATATTAAGTTCTCAAGATAACTATGTTTATAAAACAATTTTCACTGGAACAACGTTCTCAGTTTTACAAAATCTTAATATTCTAAACGTCGTCACAGATTATAACGAGTTAGACACCTCGCTACTTGAAAAATAATGTGATTGGCACAGGTAATAGCTGCAGTATTTATAGCTAGGTATAGCTACGTCATACCCATAGGTCAAGGATTTCGACCTCTTTTAAATGAGATGCCTCGTTATACATCGGGAAAGGAATGCTATAGTTACATCCCCGAAGAGCCGAAGAGCGTAATTAGTAGAATGTATCAAATGTATTTCCGACCATCGTTTGCGTAGCAGCGATATTTAAAATCATATTTGCCACAATCAAAATATTTAAGAGCAATCGTAACACCAGCGAGGATACAAACAAGTCATCAAAGATACCAGGCTTATGATTAAGAACACATAACGAAAGTGTAGTCAACCAAATACTACTATTAAGCAGCCTTCGAATTAAGACAGTTGCAACAGCTACACAATTGCCATGTTAAATTGCACTCGAAACCAAACATTCAAAAACGTTGAACCATATCTTACTAATACAATGTAAACTTGGTGTAGACAAACTTTTGTTTCGAATACCTTTAACATTTTATAACAATGACATTTAATGACCTGCTGATACTTTTTTTTTATCTTCATGTCAATTAGTACACGGCGGATGTTAAGTGTCTTTAACTATACTTGGTTTACTCTAGCTGCAATTTTTATCTATTTGAAACAGATCTTGGGATATAACGTTATATGTACAGACGTCAGTATACCGTTTTGTGATACATCAATAAATAAAAATATTTTCTCATACATGTTGTAGAACACTCTCCTTTGCCTGAAAATAAATTAAAAGAAAAAGACTTATTCGACCTTTTAGTAAAGACAGTTGGTACTGAAATAGATATACGTACTAGACAACGATTATTTATCAAAAAGGATATGATATATGCTTCGATAAATTATAATACACAAATATCGAGTGGAAGTTTGGCAGAAGGACTAGATTTACCGAATAGTGACCAAGATGTAATGTATGTACTCCCTGATGTAGATGTCATAGATGATTTAAGGAAAATTAAACCTCCGAAACAATGTGATAAATGTACATTGGTAATGGCGACTGATCTTAATCATCCTGGATTTACTAGACTGAGATTGGAAGAAACAATGTATTGCAGGAGGTGCATGTAGCGGTTTTGATGATATATTTGAACGTACTTCAGCCGGTGTTTTTTTTTTTTTCAGTTTATAAGTTTATACATCATATAAGAACTTCAAATAAAAATCATTATAATAAGCTATCAATACATGGACCTTGTCTGAAATTTGAAGATCAGACTGAAGATGTTGCCTTCTGCTTACGAAGTAAATATTTTCCTTTCAACGCAATTTCATGGGTATGGCGTTGTCGTCGGCAATGACCCCCTAATTAGCTGATTGACAAGATTAAGCACTATCTGTATTTGCTTGTACCTGTAGGACCTAAGGATATATCAGATTCTAATACTTTATGGAGATTGTCTTTCTCTATGGCAGAAAAACAGCTTGTGCAATCGTTTAATTTCACTCAATTGTTATGTTACGGTCTTCTCAAATTAACATTAAAGCATATCGTTAACACAAACAATGATATCAAAGATTTATTGTGTTCTTACTTTCTGAAAACGGCCTTATTCTGGGTTTCGGAGGAAGTCGATATTGAAACATTTCAAATCCATAAATTGTTTACTTGTTTTTTTCTTTACTTGAATAAATTGATATCATGGGTAAACACATGTTACTGTCCCAACTATTTCATACCTGAGCACAACATGTTCCTAGGAAAGATCATTCCGGAAAACAACAAAATACTATTGAGTAGCATACAGGTTTTTGCAATTGATGGATTTATGAGGAACTTATTTTTGATTTAAAATAGAAACTATCTCGTAATTAGAACAAAAAGTGAAACTTCGTTTATTAAGCTAGACTTCCTATTTTACAGGACGTGTCGGTCTTTGGCAGCACAAGACATGTCACAGTGCTATAAAGGACTAACGTTAACTAAATCTTAACGTAAGTCCGAGTCGTCTGCGTTTATTATTGATATATGTAAAATTTATTACGCTTTAATAAGTCAATATGCAGTTCAAGTGCTTCTATCACCAATCACAATAAATAAAATGTCTAACATTCACAAACGTTATCATAGACATTTACAGGAATGTATCAAGGCAGATTCTGTGTCTGGCTGGTTGTTATATTCATCGTTTTATTATGCGACAGGACAGTACAATATGACACTCAAACTGATAGATTATGTTCTATCCATATCTTTACCTGATATGGTGCTTTGTGTGATCGACGATATCGAAAAACGTATAAACAGACAAAATGTACATTCCACAATGACATTATTCGAAAGAATAGACATATTCCACTGTAAGAAGTGTTTTGTACTTGAAACATTCATCATTAATACCTGGGGAACTTCAGCTAGAGGTGGAATACAGTGCAATTAATAAACCGTCCGTTGTAATGTCGCACTGCCTTAAATTTCTATGTTATCATCATTTTGGTAATATTTGCAATAGACAACATGCTTTACGTGATTTATACTTAGCAGTGAAGGAACATTGTGATAAGGGATCTACTAGATCATCTGATTCATTAAAAATACTTAGACTATGTATGGAGTTATCAGGAGATAAGAACACAGCATTTGAGAGATTTCAAAATGCTCTGCAATCAAATTATAAAATATGTCCCTCAGCAGAAATAGGGAAATCAAACATTTTAGACCGCTAATATAAGTTTCATCGTTTTATTGACAAAGTTTACCGAACTTCACTATGAAACGGTTAGTCAATTAAACGATTAACAGAACAGAGCAAAATACCTTTCATGAGTATTTTTATTCATTTATTTATTGGCTTACACTTATGGTAGGAGACGCTTACCCATTTCAAAGCATCCGGTATCGCTCCTTTTGGAGTCTTTTCGATTCCCTCAGTTTGTGTTTGTTACTATGATTTGTCTTCTAAATCGATCGATGAGATTTGAACATCGGTGAACTACTGTTGCCTACATTTATTATACAAAAACAAAAGTATCTACATTTAAGAAACAATTACATATACGGTTGTTAATTGGTTCATTTTACATCAGTAATGGCTAAAACATATATATCATATACAAATATGGTGCCCTTCCACAATATATACATGTACACAATGTGTTACCTCGATTTTGACGTGTACGAAAACACAACTTTTTCAACCTAGAGATATTTGGCAAAATCTGTTTTTTTTTTTTCTATCTTAATTTTTTTTTTTTTTTTTTTTTTTATTTTCACTTGAACTTTACAGTGTAGTTTTATTGAGATTTGTATAAAGAATTTTCTTGACTTTACACAAAGAGGAATCATACTTTGTTATATCTACGTTCTTGATACCTTATCTTCAAAACAGCATAAATTTTAAAAGGGTGAAAAGCCCAGTAATGCTTAAGAATGAAATGAGAAATTTATCCAAAATGTAAGACACAATGATGCCACAAATTGAGCAACATCCTACTGTTCAATCTCGTATTAACTATGGACAGATTGTTGCATCCTTATGTTTTTGACACTCGTCATACATTTGGCTGAGCTAACTTGTTTAGAAAATACAGGAGCGTTTATCATAATTGTTTTACTTCACTTTTTTACTACTCCGTTATATTGCAAACAAACCTTCACGACAATAGAGATGATTTCGCCTTCCCTTTTATCAGCAATCAACAACCGACTCCTCGAAAATATAACAAATAAAAGGAAGACAAATAACAACGAACAATACATGATCCAGCTAAGATGAAATTGTATGGTTTCAAAAAGTAACTGAGGTAAACAATTTGTTGTGACTAAAATGAAAAACGATTTCTGTTTTTTTAGATAAGAAGTCGTAGCAGTGTCAAAACATAAAGCAGTGAAAAAAATGACCACTCGTCAACAATTTGTTAGAACACAGGGTCCAAATGTGCAAGAAAGTACAGGAAGCAAGCTAAACAAAATTATATAGTACTTAGTGAAAAACTAACTGTAACTGCTAGTAGTCCCTTGTTAATTTATGCTACCATTTTCATTTTTGCTTAGCCTCTTTTGTTACCTATTCTAATATCGGACTTGGACTTTTTTGAACTGAAATTTAATGTACGTATTTCTGTGTGTTTATTCATTCCACATTGTTAAAAGTATAGGAGGAGGGTTGAGATCTCACAAAACATGTTTAACCCTGCTTATGTTTACGCCTTTCCCAAGGCAGGCCTTTGTTAGTCTTGAATTTTTGTTTTAATTTTGGTTCATTTATAGGTTTCGGAGTTTAGTGTGACGTTCATTTTCGCTGAACTAGTATTCATTATTGTTTAGGGACCAGCTGAAGCCCACCTCCGGGTGCGGATTTTTTCATTGGTGACCTTGGGCTGTTTTCTGATCTTTGGTCGGGTTGTTGTCTCTTTGACGTATTCCTTGTTTCCATTCTCAATTTTATTTCGAATAGATGTAGATATAGGAAGATGTGGTGTGAGTGCCAATGAGACAACTCTCCATCCAAATAACAATTTATAAAAGTAAACCATTATAGGTCAATGTACGGCCTTCAACACGGAGCCTTGGCTCACACCGAACAACAAGCTTTAAAGGGCCCCAAAATTACTAGTGTAATTTTGTTTATTTCCGATTCAAAGACCCTATGAGTGAATCAATATTAATAAAAAAAAATGTCATCTGTAATGAGTTGACAACAATATTGTAACTACATCCCTTGGAAATAAGTCTGTTTAAAGGTTTGGTTAACGTTTGAGGTAAATGACGACATGTGTGTGCTTTGTATAGAATATTACTATGAAATATAGGATATTAAATACCTGCACGTATTAGATGGCTGCACGTTGATTTATACCCATGAATGATTTCCTTGAACCGATAATAAAATTAAATGAACGTTTTGACAAGTTTGTGGTATCGAAAAGCCTGGAGTAACAATCTCAGTAATACAGAGTTTTTTTTTTTTTTCGTTAAAATCAATTAATACGTTGTTACATACACGAGCGAATGGAAAAAGTTAAGATATATACACGCCATACGATTGTGCCAAGAGAAGTCTCCATCTAAATGATGATTAACAATAGGAAATGAAAAATCATCTCTTTATTATTGTTAAATGTAGTTTTCAGCTTCCCGTTACAGATCTAGATATCAAGACCCCGAAAAGTGTTGCGCCTATTGTTACGTGTAGTATAAGCTTTATTCAATGTAAGTTCAACATGATAACTCTCTTTAGTGTACATAATGAAGTCGTCATTATTGAGAGCCAATTTATTATCCAAATATCTTAAAGTGTTATTAAAATTTTGTATCAGGTGTTGTTTTGATGGGTCTTTGCTGATTTCAGATATAAATTGTGGTTCATATCAATACAAACAAGGGTCGCAATAAGTGGTGCACAGTGAGTCTCCATTGGATTTTCGATAATTTGGTGATATACAGAATATCTAGTAAAAATTCA
Organism: Mytilus coruscus; assembly: GCA_017311375.1. NCBI lineage: Eukaryota > Metazoa > Mollusca > Bivalvia > Mytilida > Mytilidae > Mytilus > Mytilus coruscus. The sequence continues at coordinate 69,494,190 of CM029606.1, read as the reverse complement.
AGTGCAGTTATCATATCCAAGCAGGTCCAATTAACATTGTTCTTTTGGTTTTTGTTACTAAAAAATAACCTAAAAGAATTTCGACATACATGTATGTATTCATATTTTGACTTTTCAAATGCCTATTTAATTAGATATGTAAATTTGTTTTATTACATTATGACATGTATGAGGCAAACAGGTATATAGGGTAGAAAAATCAAAACTTTAAACAGATTCGAATTCACCATTATAAGCAAGCGATTTAACTAACAACGATTTTTTGACACTCTGAACGTAACTAGTTCAACTATTTTCGTATACTTATTTGAAAAATTCATTAACAGGTGTTTGCCTGTACCTATTGTACTAGTAAGTAGAATCTACAGTTTAGTAGTGGAACAACATAAAGATAAGTAGATATTGTATGGTTGTCAATGAGACAACTCTCCACCAGAGACCAAAATGACATAGAAGTTAACAAATGTAATGTTTTTTTGTCGCAGCTTATAATTTGTTATTGTAAATGTTCATAATGAAGTACATTGTACATTGATGCAAAGATATGTTTTGATTATCAATATCTAAATATACTCAGTGATTTTGAGCTTTCCATTTTGTTGTCAATGTTGAAATATAAAAGAAAAACACATCAATTTGCGCAAAATGTAATCAGTTTATATGAAATTAATCATATCATTTATATAGAAATACTAATATTTATATTGTTTTTATTCCGAGGTGTAGTTTTGTGTAAATCTAGGAAAACGGGTCTTAGGCAAGCAATATTTACAACGTTTATGGTTTTGTTTATAATTTATTAGTAAATTTAGAGTTTTTGTTGGAGCTCATTAAACAAAGGCTGCAGTATAATAACGTGAAGTGACAGTCAAATAAAACTCTATTAATTCCATCCCTTGACCGTAATACTCGAATCATATGTAGTTCGAAATGCTTACTATACATAACACCACTGATGTAAACTCATACTGTCCTACAGGTAATTAAGCCAGGATACTCACTTTCAATTGATATGATGTATGTTTACAACTGATCCTAGGATACTCACTTTCAATTGATATGATGTAAGTTTACAACTGATCTTAGGAGGATATTAATTCCCATCCATTCCAAGAACAGACTGTATGACTTGTATGAAGAAAAAAGAGGCGGAAGATACCAAGGGGATATTTAAAATTCATAAGTCGACAGAAAACTGACAACACAATGAAAAAAACGAAACACGAGTAAGCCTTAAAAGCATAGCAGACCGAACCTTAAAAAGGGGAGGGGAGGAAATAGGTGAACTCAAAGCCAATTAATGAAGAGTTTTCCAGGAACACAAACAAGGAATATGATATTTGTGATGGATAACATGCAAAGAAGCAAAAACAGAATCAAAAGCGAATCACTTTTTCATATGAAAAAAATCAAAAAGTTATACACTTTTATTTGCGTGCTTTATTTAATTTTATTTTATTTCCTTAACGTATATTTAGACATTGTCAAGTGTTAAACACTTATGATAATTATCTTCCCGTCTCTGTGTTAAAACAATTAGACAATTACACTTTCTCTGTAGATTTTTATTGGAAAGTTTTCTTATTTCCTTTTCAAAATCTTTAGACTACTGCATATATGAGGTGGTATGGTAAGCAGAGATTACGACTGTGAATCATTTTCTACAGAAGGAAACGTGAGTCTCATTTTATTGCAATAATATTCACAAACAAGAAATATAGATTTCATGGACAACTTTGCATAATGTTTTATAAGGTCAAGGTTAAGAAGTATGTAAACTGGATTCGTTTTAATACATCAGTTATACTTCAGTTCTACTTAACGGATCAAACACAAATCATTTGTCTCCATTAGGATTTAGATAGCACATCTCCAGTGTTATATGTTTTTTTTGGAATGTTGATAAATGTAAATATCATCGATAATAAGGTCTTACCACCTTTCAGTAGAAAGACCTTTCGATGTTGTTCTGAATTATTATTATTTTTTATACTTCCGGCAAACCATTGTCTTGCGGTATAAAGAGGTTTATATATTTAAGTCGCTTATATGTTTTGAACATTATATCGAACAGTTATTGCGCTTTTGAAACTCACCTGTTTAAAATTTATATTGTACCAATATTATATAAAAGGACAACCTGATGGTACATGAACAGTACATAGAAACAATTTATTTGTTTAATAGGCATATATAAACCTATCATTAGAAACCGTAAGTAGCCAGTTGTCAACGTTGACAATATGACATATTCTGTCGTGGTCACCTCGTTCGTTTTCTATTTGTTGCTTAATTTTTTTTTCTTTTTTTTTTTTTTTTTTTTTTTTAAGTTTTAAATGTATATCTGCGATAACCAGAGATTGATTTGCGAAATTCGAACCTCTATTTTTACGCATTTATAATTTATAAAAAAACAAATGTCAGTACAAATTTGACAAAGTTTTGGTTATTTTGCAAATTACAAGCACTATACAAATATTTCTACTATTGATTATAATAACCATAATCATTAGAATACGCACAGGCAAAACACAAGTAGTTTGAAATGTTTGCTTGTTTTATACATAATATCTTAATAAATTTCGTGCGCCCGAAGCCCTTTTTGGATTTACCTTCATCCGGAACGCCAAAATCTAAACATTAAAAGAGAGCAGTGTATACACACAAGGAATATGATAAAGGATTGTGGTTACGACAATTGAAACATACCTGTGGTCATCTGTAGCACCGATATTCTATCATAAATCTCTGTTTAATCATTTCTTAATTGCCATTGCCTATGATTTCGATAGGCAAATGGAAGGATTTTCCATAAAACTGGTACAACACCACCATAAATTGCATTAACCACGTCAGTAAATATTTACCATGTGTTGTTATTTGACGTTGATTGTACGTCTGTATTATCGGATGAGCCGGGTAAATGTAATGGGTGTCGCCTGCTGTGCTGTCCAATATTTGACCATGCATGTTTTCATGTGTGTGTATTATTCAATATATTCGGAGCTATTTAGAGCTATATCTATTGCATATAAGCTATAACTTCAATGAATACCTGTGTCAACCTCTTTATTTATAATGTTATTGTGTAGCTGAGTTACTTTACCATTGCTGGATACACAACATAGCATTGTTATAATCATTACTGCTTTCATTCAATCACAATATTGAGCGATCTATTTATTTTTTTAATACTATGGTATTGAAAGGATACATGTGGATTGAAGGACGGATAAAGAGGCGATATTGCTTATTTGTATAGTGAACCATTGATAGTGCTGTATTCTATTCGAGTGCAATCCTGTGTCCAAAAAACAATTAATATTTTATAATTATAATTCATAAATTAATTCAATCTGCATAAGTTGTATGTATCAATTTACATTCGTTTGATTTAAAGAACTGACTACAGATTGTTTTTTAGATTATGAAACCCCGGTCTGATTAAATTTTCAACAATGACAATTTAACAAGTGAAGATGGAATACGTTATTTACCTTGGATTTAAAATAAAACAAATAAAACATAAAATTGTTTACACTTTTTTTTTCAAATTTAACTGTTTTTTGTTCAAAACACCGCATCATTCTTTATTAGCCTGTCGAAACAATAGAACCTGTAATCTTGTAGTTATATTTTGTTGCTGTTTGTCATATTTGTGTTTCGTTCATTGTTATTGTTTTATACGTTTTTCACATTTTGTCGCACGGAAGCCTTTTTTCATATGGTATGGGTTATGCTCATCGTGGACAGCTGTACGGTTGTTCCCATCTTTTGTAAGTTGGTTTGCATAGGTAATCATACCGCATCTACTCTACGTGCTTAGAATGCTTTAATAGAAGACAACTCCCCTTACATTAAACCAACATTATTTATGAAAAGAAAAATTAGAGTAAAACACATTAACTGTAAAAATTTATCATTTGAATACAAAGACTAAGTAATAATTGAACATAATGTCCCTTGTATACCTAATGGCACAATTCATACCATAAATTCATTTGATCAAAAGTTGCAAATGCTTTGTATAATCAACACAACAGCAATAAACTGCTTTCCAAGCAAACATAGCGCTGAAAGTGAAAAAAAAAAAAAAAAAAAACGTATCCGTTCACATCGGCCATACAAAATTCTGAAGTTCAATAAAAAAAATACTTGCCGAGCAAACCATCAGGATTTTGACTCTTTTTTTCTGAATTTAGTTTAGACGCTGTTAGTTTAAAGTGGTAAAATAATCTTTCATCGTAGATTAAGGTTAGATTATAAACTTGCATAAACATTTTCTATACATTATTTAATGGTTAAGTCGTTTGAAACCTTCTATCGTATCTCTTTTTGCCATCTTTTACATTTCTGTTTAAATTGAAGTCCAAATGTTCTAGAATTTTTTTCAGATGGTGTGTACTGCATATATTATGATTACGCCAATTAAGGCATCTGATATAATATTCAAATGTACTCTTGCATGCATCGTTCAACCATGGTTTATCTTCATGAGGAACAATTTTATCCGGTTCACTTCGAGTTTTTGCACACTTTTGGCTTAATTTAGACTTACGGCGACATAAATCCAATTGAAACGCCACTAAATTCTGAACCTGTTTTATTGACGCCATCCTGTAATTCACAATTAAAGTGTGCACATGAACATTCTCTACGTTGAAGTTTGAAGTCATCATTTCATTTATAAGTTTGTCTGTCAATTCCACAGCCTGGTTTAACATTCGTCATACTTTCATTTCTCAAATTCAAATCCTTAACTTTAAATTGTAATACACTTCCATTGAATATGTGTGTATTAGTATATTTGACTATGTATTTTACTTAAATCAGAATGTTTGTTTTCTTGTGTAAATTATAGTTTAATATTCTAAATATATTATTTATAAAATAAATACTACAACATCATTTTTATCTTTACTATTTCTTTAATTTTGCAGGCACCTTGAAATAAAAGTGTTTATATCAATATGTAATAATAATGCTACCAATAGCTATATACTGCAAAACAATACAGATTATCGTAATGACACGGTGACATAATATAAATAAAAAGTATGTATACGGTGACAGCACTGCATAATAAATAATTTACTAGCTTGGTAAGAAGACGTAAATTACTGATTAAAGTCATATAAGAGTTGGAGCACTACAATGTGCATTTCATTTAACAAATTAATTTAAGCACTAAATGTTACAGTACAAATGTATATAGTCACATAAAACATCAAACAAGGAAACTGTCAATGACACATTGCTTCTTTTGCACTTCTTTTTCACAATGAGCGCTTCTAAGTCTGTGATCATTGCCTGTGTTGTTGATAGGATTGAAGTTGCTGATGTACTGGCGTGAATTCTTCTGATTTCAGCTAAGGTTTCTTCAAGCGTCATTTTCTGTTCTGGTTCTTGTTGACTCTGTTCTGAGATGTCGTCGTCGTCGCACTCGTGTGTTGACTCTTGCTGGTAGCTACTGATGAGTTCTTTTCCCAGTCGTCTGAGTAATCCTCTGTTGGTATTGAATCGTCGAAACTTGGATCTATGTTGTGTGACAAATGAAGTTGTTTAGCAAGTTCACTGAGTGGTACATCGTCGTCGTCGTTAACATTTGTGGTGCTATCAACTGTGTCTGGATCAGAAGATGGAAAACCTGCCACTCGAAAGCACTTCTGAATTGTTGATTCTTTTGTGTTGTTCCAGGCTCTAGTAATCCAGTAGATGGCGTCTAGCACATTTATCTCTCTGCAGAGTTCAGCGGCAGATTGTGTCTGATCTATCTTGCTGAGTAATGAGGAAATTATCAACTTGCGGTAGCGTGCTTTGAGAGTTCAAATGATGCCCTGGTCAAGTGGTTGAAGTACTGAAGTAGTGTTCGCGGGTAGGAACTTGAGTTTTAGATTGCTGAGACTGAGTTCTTTTGAGTGGGAAGATGCGTTGTCTAGGAACAAGCGTATGTGTCGGCGCTGTAGTCTCATAGTTGTGTTGACGGTGCGTAACCAGTCAATGAAGGCATAAGTTGTCATCCAGGCTTTCTTGTTCGATAATTAGGTAACTTGCAGGTTTCCTTTGTTAACGTTCTTGAAGCAGCGTGTGTTGAACGACTTCCCTATGGCAAGTGGTTTCAACTTTTCCCCAGTGGAGCTGCAGGCGAACATGACGGTGAGCCTCTCTTTTCTGTTTTTGCCATCTTTGCAAAATTGATCTGCTACACCAAGCGTTTTATCGGGCATGGCCCGATTATATAACCCTGTCTCATCACAGTTGAATATGTCTTCTGGTGTTATCCCATTGTAATGTCTGGTAACCTGCTACGATATTCCCCTACTGTCGTTGTGTCTACGCTGGCACTCTATCCATTTACTTTAAATGCGTGTATGGAGTAGCTGGACTTCCATCTATCTAACCACCAATTTGACGCTTTGAAGTCTGGAATGTTGAATTCATCTGCAATCTGAAGTGCCTTTTCTTGGATGATTGGTCCAGATATGGCATGCCTTTGGCATGGGCAGTATTGAACCATTTCCCTATATTGTCGTTGATATCAAAGAATTTGCAGTTGGTGTTAAATCTCTGCTTTGAAGAATTAGCGTTAAGCTCAAACTGTTGCATGTAGGTATCTTTTTAGCTTAGAATATCGCCGACTTTCGACTTGCTTACATTATACTTTTCAGCAAGCTGTCTCTGTGATGGCTTAGGTATTGAGTACCTTTTATCAATTAAACTTTATCACTAAGTGATAACTCTACACGTTGACGTTTCACTGGACTAGACATGACACTACTGGACGAAAAAACAACTGTCCATACCAGTAACAGTCGTTCTAAGACTGATAATGTTTGTTAAAGTTGTAACAGTTGTTAAATTTCACTGCTGCAGCTATTTTGTAACTGTCCCAACTTTAAAAGTGTTTGTCTATAACATAAATCGACTGCAACAACGCTAGAAATAACTGTCTCAGTCATTAAAGGACTGATACAACTATTTCAAATTTGTAACAGTTGATTTACAACTGTCCCAACTCGAAAAACGTTGCAACAGTCATAAATAAACTGATTAAACGCCTAAAAGGTTGTCACAGTCACAATAAGACTGCTGCAAACCATTATATATTCATAACTAATTTACAAGTGTAGCAACTTCCAAACATTGATAGTCATTAAGACTTAAAAGTCACGGATACACAATTTCTGACAGTCAAGGATAGGTTAAATTATTTGTAAAACAATTTTACCGTGTGCAATATAATTAAGGTTGTGACAAAGAGACACAACTATCACACCATTTAATACATTAACTTAAGATAGAAATTGATTAAAAAAAAGTAGTATTTTGAAATATTTGCCACTGAACATTTTTGTATTCCCCGCTTATTTAGTGAATGTGCTAAATTTATATAATTATTTAACAATACCTCGCCTCTTATCTCTTCGAACAAAATCGGAACCAGCACTAGATACCTGCAATTTCACACAGGACGGTTTTATTCGCATTTAAAACTACTTACAGATAAATCGAAAAGGTTACCCCAAATGTACCTTTAACTGTATTAACAGTTGACAATTTTCAATATTATCTAAATAATAACTTTTTAATTTTTTTAAATTAGTTAGGTGTGAAATCATTCATGCATACAAGGTTGTCTTCAATACACGTAGTTTTACGAATCACATTACTTCATAATAACGGTCAATATACATGATATACTGTAAACCTAGCGGGGAACTCCGAATATACACACTTGTCAAATTTATCCCATATTAAACTGCTTAATTTTTTCCGGGGCTTATTTCACACACTTATTTTGAGCTTTTATTTGGGGCTACATTTTTTTTCTTGCAAAATTATAAATATTGCCGTATTAACCATTTTGATTTCTATACATATAAAAAAAAACAAAGCTATAATGAACATTTAACGCATCTTTTGCAGCTATGGAAAAACAAAAATATTCTTAAATTTAATTTAATTTATTTTACCGTATTTTATTTTGAATAGTTCAATAGTTCTCGAGTGGTCTATTTAAAGTTCAAATGTCCTTGATAAATAGCACTTCGGCATTCATGATTGAAGTAAACAATATTATCACTCGAGATCATTCATATTTTCACCTGATTTTACTCAACCAATTTACCATACATATTTTGTAAAAAAGGTATTTATAAATAGATGGACGTTCTGTACAAGACCGACAAAATAACTAACGCCAGTGAAAGTTGAAATGTTCAAAACAAGAAAACTTGCATTGTTTCAGACAAGGAAATCAAATCTTCTTTTATTTATTCACATCACGGTTTAGAACTTGTTGTATTCTTTAGAGTCCGGTCTTGTTAAATTCTACAGACTGACATCAGATTCTCTTTTGTGGTTTCAGTTGATCAGATGTCGTACTAACGTGAACCCAAAATATTTTTCCAATTTCCATTTTTTGAATTCAATTTATTTAATCATATAAATGCTTGTCCAATATTGATATATTATTTAACCAGTAAAGAAAATTAACAATTTTACTAGATGTAATAGGAATTTTAAAGTGGTCACATTTATAAATTAGGCAAATGGGTCCATTATTCTGATTATATTCATCTTCAATCAGTGATGAAAACAGTAAATATTATGTATTATCGGCAAAACTTATTAGGGCGCCCCTTAGAAAAAAATCATTGATTAAATCATACAAATTTTTTTAACTCACTTTAATAGAAGGATGGACTGAAAATAAGTATTCTGGCCCTGGTCTGAGTGAAAATATATAATCTGGCTGCCTATATGTTGGAAATTAATATTCTGACCTTATCAAATTTGCCAGTTCAGTTGCTAACTTCTATGTCATTGGGTTTTCGGTGAAAAATTGTCTAATTTGTAAACAAGTACCACACCATTTTATTTATTAAATAATGATCTTATTTTAAAAAATGCAGTTCTATCTAACATTGTTGTGTCGATATTTTGAGTAATTATGATTTCAGCCATGTATCACCCATCAATGATCACTTGTTCTCCAATGGATGAATTTGTTGTAAAGGTTTAGACGTATATATATATATATATGTTGACCTCTAGATTGATATTTAGTTGTTGTTGGGTTGATGTCTCATAATAGCAGTTTACTCAATTTCACCAGTTTATTATCATGTTTTAGTCTATTTGTATTACATAGGCTTTTCACACCATGCTATATATATATATATATATATATATATAATGTACAAACATAGTCGATACATTAAATCTAATTGTACAGCCACAAAAAAAAATCCAATTATCATCCCTTTCTTGAACCACTTTTGTATATTTCTTTTCATTTCAGGTTGTTTGTTTTCTTTTGCTAGAAGTTTTAAAATCATAGCAAATTAAAACCTCAAAAATATCTTCCACACATAAATATTATAATAAAATTATAACAAACAGCTCACTAATAGTGCATAATACATGTATGCCTTTATAATGCTTATTGTGTATATTGAAAATGTTGCTAAACATCTTGAGATATATATTTAGAAGGCATTTATTCAAAAACAGATAGAATGGATTTGTAGAAAAACATGAATAAGGGCAGAAGCCTGTTAATATTGGATCACCTATAAGTCTTTGGTAAACCATAATACATTTGTCATCACTCATGTTTCAATGGGCCTATTAACATGAGAAATGATGATCCAGGAACTATTTTTTTCAAATTCTAAACATGCATAACTGTAATTTTGATGCCCTACATGTATATAGCTTGCTGTTCGGTGAGAGCCAAGGCTCTGTGTTGAAGACTGTACTTTGACTTATAATGGTTTACTTTTCAAATTTTTTGACTTGGATGGAACATGTGGAAAGTTGTATCATTGGCAATCATACCACATCTTCTTATATCTATTAACTGACCTAATTTTATCGCCAACTGATTGTTTGTTGCTTTTGTATATAAATCAAACTTGGGTTTCTCATCTAAACTTGTTTACATTGTGTTACATCATCCAACATAGCTAGGCCTGTTATAGGTTTTTCATTATCATGATCATGCATTACTGATTTTGCTCATTGTTGAAGGAAGTGCAGTTACTAACAATTACATCACTTGGTCTACAGTTGATGGTTGTCTCATTGAAAATCATACCACATCTCCTTATTCTGGTTATCATGGTTATTGTACATTATACATGTTATACACCCTAGTTTATTTTCAATCTATGAGTTTGACTATCCCTCTGGTATCTTTCGTCCCTCTTTTATACAAGACTACAATATTATCAAATAAATTATCATGATTATAATAACTGTTAATAGTTGTCCAACCTTTGCTAACAAAAAGCAGCTATTATCAACATGGTTATGATGGTAGACATGATCAATGGTGATGTAAACAAGAGTGACTGTGCATACACTGAAATGTCATGTCTGCTTTGCCTACATGTAAAATTGAATTTATGTTGAATGTAAAGAATGTTATACATGTATGAAGGTTTTACTACATGTACAAGTATCACATAAACTTTCTATTATCAATTACCTTTGAAAATGAAGTCACGGTCAAATTAATTATGCCAGACAGATGATGTACACCCTACAAACTGACATTCCATACCCAAAATTTAGTGGTTTATAGTATCTGTGAAATAGACTTAACATCCAAACCATGAAAACTAAACATTGCCCAATGAAACATGAAAATGAGGTCATGGTCAGATTTAAAACCTGCCAATCAAACTTGTACAACTTACGAATGTCCAATACGCCAAAAATAGTGATCCTATACATGTCATGCAATTTACCATACATAGCATCTGAGAAACATTGGGAAATAGACCAAACCACAAAAACTAAACATTGTTCAACGAACCATGACATTTTCATTGAGGTCAAAGTCTGATGCAAGTCTGGCAGTCAGATATATTCACCCTGCAATCATTTCATACACCAAATATACATGATATAGTTGACCTACCATTCCTACTGCTTGTAGTATCTGAAAACAAACTTGACAAAGTAACTGAAATAACCTTAATCACTGATCCATGAAATGAAGTCAAGGTCAGGTGAACCCTGCCTGTCAGACAATGAGACATGTACATGTAGACCTTTCAAGATACCTATATATATACCATATAAATTTATCCAATTACTCGTTATACATGTTATACATGTAAGAGAGTATTTCACTGGATGACTGTTCAAACAGTAATATTTTTTTTCAAACAGTCAGTGAACCATGAAAACAAGGTAAAGTGCAACGGACAAGTTACTAACAGAAACTTCATAACATAAAGAAGTATCCAGGTCTTTAAGCTTCTAAAATGTACCGGTGAAACTTTATACAAATAGGTTACGCTGTAGCCGCTGCCAGATTGTAATACCTATTTCTTGCATACTTCAACTTTTGTTGCAGGCGGGACAATAAAATTATACTTTGAAGTACATGGTTTATTTGTTTAATATGCTTGGCCACTAATTTAGATTTTATTTAATCCTAATTCAGACTTCAAGTACAGCAGCCAGTCATTTGACACTAAACAATTGTGACGGACTACGAGAGACCCTCATGGGTGGTTAAGGTCTTTTTACACACCCTGGTGGTAGTTAACAATTGCAATGCCAACATAAACTTCAGATGCGATATACATGCACTGTTTTGTAAATTTCACTGAAACTAGAATTGCACATTATCCAAATTGTTATTATATTAAAATGACTGATTATCCACTAAAGTATTCATGAATTCAGATATGATGCACTATTATTATTAATATTCACTGAAATTATGAATTTTCATTATTCCAAATTGCTATTTCAAATGAATAATTATCCAAGGTATTCATGGAATTCAGATACAATGTATGATTGCACTATTAATATGTACTGAAACTATGAAATCTTGTTATTCCAAATTCATTATTGATATACCAAATGAATAATTATCATGATTATCCAAGGTATTTAGTCATCCAGTAATGTGGTCCTCCTTTAATACAATTTGTAAGTTTCCTATTTGTACAATGCACAAGTTTTTCTTGTCCAATTTAATCCTAACATCACATCATCATTATGGAATAATGCTGCAAGTGCTATTCATTATTTCCAAAACAATAAATAACTAGCACAAAATAATGAATTAATCCACTGTTTCACAATTTGCAGCTATAAGAGTGACTCCGTGACATCTATATTTCCTATGCATCAAAGTGCACATGTAGCAGGCTTCATATTCTAAGTGGGAATCATGCTCAAACCAATATGATTCTACAAAAAATTATACATTGAGACTAAAGTACAGTAAAATTTTAACTAATATAATACTATATACATTGTACGGTACTTAGAAGAAAGTCAATTACAATAACTGTATTTACCTAGATGAAAACTAGCAATCCTTATTTGATTGACAAAATAATTCTAGAACTTATACAATTATATTTTAAGTCCCAATTAACAAGAAGAATAAATCTTTTAGGGGTCTAAATTCTATATATGGTGTTGTCTTTTTCCTACATTAATGATTTTTATGTGTGACTGTGTACTTTCATTAAAGGGTTACTGTCTTATTGAGGCTCACATCATACTTTATTTCATCAATTCTTTAAAGTCAGACATCATGGACATAGTTATTCCTCTCTAAAACACAACAGGTTATTTCTTTTGTTCATGTTAATATGAAATAGATTGATACTACAGAGAAAAGTTTAAAGAATGAAAAAATAAATAAATAAATGCACTGTTACTATATAGATGCTATTGACTTTCCCTTCATCCCTTTGTCAAGTGCATATAATGAATAAACCTTTGTGATGTAAATGTAGAATCTTTGTCCTAAAGTTAATCAGGAAAATATATATTCTGTTCCAAGGCTTAACCCTCCCTCTTAATGTTTTAAATGCTTGAGTTTAATTTTACATCTTTTGTGTTACCCTGTATACCTTTTACTTATTACAGCTTGTATTAAATAATGCTTTGCAGCTCAGACAACACTTTCTTTATTTTATTTTAGTTATTTACCCAATTTTATTTTGATAAATCAATACTCAGATAACTTTTAAAATATGCATTTTTATATCCAAAATAATATTATATCCTGCTGTTTCACATTTTCTTAAATTATAATTTATTTTGAAAAATTTATCCAAATTTTGAAGAGGACAATTATAATTTGTGAACATCATCATAAAATCATCTTCAATATATACCCATGACAGTTTAAAATTCACCCCAAGGGAATAAACTATTGTGTCTTAATCTGTATATTAGCTATAGCATGTATATAAGAATTCCTGATTATTACCTATCCAGTGTTAACATCCTAATTATTACCTATTTTAATGTCACATTTGCATGGTCATGAATTCATGTTCAGTAAATACATATATTTTAATTATTTATTTTGAATTTGAATAAAAGGTATTTTTAAACTAAATTATTAGACATAGACTGCAGTTAACACAGTAAATTTTATGACAACTTACTTGATAATACAATATCTATAAAAATATTTTGAGCTTCATAAAATACTTTAAAAAGTTTATAACATGTTTACATAAAAAAAATATGCTTACAGATAGATTTTTTGTTATTTTTCCCCAAAATTAAATGTTAAACATAAAATAATTATGTAGAAAAGGCCAAAATCTGCAGTCAGATGTGAATGCACATGATGAAAGGAGATGTGGGATATATATCAATGAGGCATCAACCCAACAGTAAGGCAACAATAAAGTAACCAAAACACAATTTAACACAAGTAGAAAAATATGACTAACAGGGCACAATTTATATAAAATTTGACATGAAAATATATAGTTTAGGTTCAAAGTATTTACAAATGTATAGTGATTTAATATTCTATGTTAAATCTAAAAGAATATAATTAAGATGCTAACTTTGCTCTTATAATATGTTTTTATTTCTTTTAGCTTAAAACCATGTAGCAATTAACATGATGAAATATTTATAGATATTTTATTCATTGTAATTATTCATTTTAAGAAAAGATGCAACAACCTCCACAACCCTTGTTCAATATGAATCCTTATATCTAAGTACATGATCAAACAATTACTAATTGAATTAGCACATTTTGTTTAATCAACTGTGTTTAAATGGCAACTGTTATGACTCTGTGCATTGTTTCAGGAACATTAATTTAATAGTATTGTTTTATTTTGATGATAAATGTTATTTTGAACCATCTAATACATATTCACTTTCAATGCCTTATATTATCAAATATATTCAAGTTTTGTTGTCCATGATTTTGGAATTATTTAAAAATTAAATGAAAATGCATACTTGCTAAATAAGTCACTAAAATTAATAATTTTCATAACATTTTATGGTCAGATCATATGTTTTCGTACGCCATCATATTAATTTGTACTATGCATGTTTTTTCAATGGAAATTGTGACGTCACAATGCATTCTTAATAGAACGAAAATTATCAGCTGACAAAGCAAAACCAGGGAAATACTTGTAATCCAGCATTAGTAACACAATTATATGGATATGTACATGTAAGGATTGGTTGGTTGTCGGTTATAAAAAGTCCAGTGACAAGTATTTTATGCAAATTTAGGACCAGAGAGTTAACAACACATTAACATACAATATGTACATTATGTATAGGTCGTGTAAAAGGCCATCCCGCACAACAAAAGTTAACTAATGCCCCACATGTTAGAGTTTAACAGTAAGACGATGAGGATCAAGAGTAACCTTTTTTTCATTCCCTTGACCTTGTCACCCTTGGAGTGATGTATGCAAAGTAAATAAGGGATTACATGACATACACATGATAAAAGAGGGAGGGGGAATGGTGTCATACATGAATTTCAATGATGCACAACTTTTACAAGCCCAAATCCTAACTTTGCCTTGGAACATGCAACTATGCACGAGTGTGGTGATACAGAACGTCGATTCATTAGCCTATCCGTAGGAAGAACAAATGTGCACATTTTCCCTTCAAAATCTTGGATCCATGATTATTCGATAGATATGCTTTAAAATATTGTTCATTTCTACTCACCGATTGTAATTTCCAGCTCAGCTTATATTGTACATGTGGTCTAACATCTGTACCTAAGTTTCCTGTATAAAATATAGTTTGCCGACCTGCAGGTCCAGTTTGCCGACAAGAAAATGAAGAGGGTAAATCGTTTACGGTGAAGAATTGTTTTCCGTTTTTAATGAAACTTGACAGATCTAATCTATTAATTTTTTTTATCATCGGAAATGTCCCTCATGGAGAGTAATTCAAATTAAAACGGTTTTATTATGCTGTACAATATTGGTAACTTAGTCATATTCTTTAAATTTACTTCAGGAATACCCACGGTATATTTTCTATTCCGCAGAATTTATCAAAACTTTTAAATATAAATTTGAATGAATTCATTAGCATCTTCTGCAATAATATTAAAACTCTATTTTTAAACGAAGTCTTCTGGTATGTAAAACCAGTTATGAACGAATCTGAATAGATAAAATAAAAATTAAAGATACCTAAAGGAAAGTCAAGTCAAACGCACATGTCAAAAAAAAAAAAAAAAACGGACAATGCTATGGCAATAAACGGAAAACGACAAAAGAAAGACAAACAACGATCGCAAAATGAATAAATAAAAAACAAAACAAGTCAACAACTGCACAATAGATGATAATAGTATAAATTATGGGCTATTTCACAACTATATCAAATCTTGAGAGCCGGGCGAGACGTGATTTTTTTTACACTGAGTTGCTAAAATGACGCTAAAATATTTGTAATAAACATTTACCGACTGCAACAACCTATGAAATGTTTGTTTTAAACATTTAACGACTGTAGCAACTTTTTTAAATTTGTAATAAATATTTTATGACTGTTACAACTTTTAAAAAATTGTAACAAACATTTTACAACTGTCCCAACTCTAAAAACGTTGTAACAAACATTTTTTGACTGCATCAACGTCTGAAAAGTTGACACAAACACATTTCAACTGTCCCAACTATTAAAAGGTTGGGACAAACATTATACAACTGCCACAACTTTTGGAAATACTGTAATGAATAGTATTTGACTGTGACAACGCCGTAAATCACTGCAGCAGTCCTTAAATGACTGTTGATAACATTTTTTGATTTTCACAACCCATACAAGTGTTGGGACAGACATTAATTAACTGTATCAGTTGCTTTGACAGTCATCTTCAGTCTTCCACAGACTAAGACAGTCGTAC
The DNA here is from genome assembly GCA_017311375.1 of Mytilus coruscus. NCBI lineage: Eukaryota > Metazoa > Mollusca > Bivalvia > Mytilida > Mytilidae > Mytilus > Mytilus coruscus. The sequence continues at coordinate 69,477,995 of CM029606.1, read as the reverse complement.
AACGACTGTTACTGGTATGGACAGTTGTTTTTTCGTCCAGTAGTGTGATTGATAAGGAACTGCTGTAACTACCTTTGTTATTTTACTTAAAGCGTGCATCATAAGGGTAAATTAAACATCAATAGTTTATCCCGACGATATCTATTTACGATTTATTCTTAAAGGATTTCATAGATAATACTGATTAATTTTCATAATTTATAATTATTTCCCTAAGAATTAATTATTTATTAAAATGATCAAATAAAGTAGCCAAGCTATGAAAATTAATTATCACCATTGATTACCGTGGGTGAAGATCATAATCTGTCAACTGATAATTAGTTTGGGTATTGATTTGAAATTGACAGGTTAACATTCGTCAGTCGCCATGCAGGTGTTCTGATTCGCCGGATTATCTTGTTTGTTTACATAACAATTATATGTATGGATTGGTGATTTAAATGATAAGGCCGGTTTTATGAGGTGATATTTTATTGATTTTGATTACACAAATACAAAAATACTGGCCGGTATCCAGTTTAAAGGGGAGGCCGGTTTTATAAGGTTACATGACCATTTATGTATGTACGCGTCGTCCGGGACTTCTTGATTTGGCCGGTATGATGGGAGAATGGGTATTTAGAGGGACCGGTTTAGAGTAGTTTCACTGTATACACTAGCACTACTGGACGAAAAAACAACTGTCCATACCAGTAACAGTTTTTCGAAGACTGATAATGTTTGTTAAAGTTGTAACAGTTGTTAAATTTCACTGCTGCAGTTATTTTGTAACTGTCCCAACTTTAAAAGTGTTTGTCTATAACATAAATCGATTGCAACAACGCTAGAAATAACTGTCACAGTCATTAAAGGATTGATACAACTATTTCAAAGTTGTAACAGTTGATTTACAACTGTCCCAACTCGAAAAACGTTGCAACAGTCATAAATAAACTGATTAAACGCCTAAAAGGTTGTGACAGTCACAATAAGACTGCTGCAATCATTTGAAAGTTGTAACAGTTATTTAACAACTGTCCCAACACGGAAAAAGTTGAAACAGTCATAAATAAACTGTTTAAACGCTGAAAAGGTTGTAACAGTAAAAATATGATTGCTACAACAATTATATATTCATAGCTAATTTATAAGTGTAGCAACTTCCAAACATTGATAGTCATTAAGCTTAAAAGTCACGGATACAAAATTTCTGACAGTCAGGGATAGGTTAAATTATTTGTAAAACAATTTTACCGCGTGCAATATAATTAAGGTTGTGACAACTATCACACCATTTAATACATTAACTTCAGATAGAAATTGATTTAAAAAAAAATAGTATTTTGAAATATTTGCCGCTGAACATTTTGGTATTCCCCGCTTATTTAGTGAATGTGCTAAATTTATATAATTATTTAACAATACCTCGCCGCTCATCTCTTCGAACAAAATCGGAACCGGCACTAGATACCTGCAATTTCACACAGGACGGTTTTATTCGCATTTAAAACTACTTACAGATAAATCGAAAAAGGTTACCCCAAATGTATATTTAACTGTATTAACAGTTGACAATTTTCAATATTATCTAAATTACAACTTTTTATTTTTTAAAAATTAGTTAGGAGTGAAATCATTCATGCATACAAGGTTGTCTTCAATACGCGTAGTTTTACGAATCACATTACTTCATAATAACAGATAATATACATGATATACTGTAAACCTAGCGGGGAACTCCGAATATACACACTTGTCAAATTTATCCCCATATTAAACTGCTTAATTTTTCCCCGAGGGCTTATTTCACACACTTATTTTGAGCTTTTATTTGGGGCTACATTTTTTTTCTTGCAAAATTATAAATATTGCCGTATTAACCATTTTGATTTCTATACATATAAAAAAACAAAGCTATAATGAACATTTAACGCATCTTTTGCAGCTATGGAAAAACAAAAATATTCTTAAATCTATCTAAATTTAATTTATTTTACCGTATTTTATTTTTGAATAGTTCAATATTTACTCGACTTTGTACTGTATATTGTACCGAGTGGTCTATTTAAAGTTCAAATGTCCTTGATAAATAGCACTTCGGCATTCATGATTGAACATGTTGAAGTGAAAAATATTATCACTCGAGATCATTCATATTTTCACCTGATTTTTCTCAACCAATTTACCATACATATTTTGTATAAACGGTATTTATAAATAGATGGACGTACTGTATAAGACCGACAAAATAACTAGCACCAGTGAAAGTTGAAATGTTCAAAACAAGAAAACTTGCATTGTTTCAGACAAGGAAATCAAATCTTTTATTTATTCACATCACGGTTTAGAACTTGTTGTATTCTTTAGAGTCCGGTCTTGTTAAATTCTACAGACTGACATCATATTCTCTTTTGTGGTTTCAGTTGATCAGATGTCGTACTAACGTTAACCCAAAATATTTTTCCCATTTCCATTTTTAAATTCAATTTATTTAATCATATAAATGCTTGTCCAATATTGATATATTATTCAACCAGTAAAGAAAACTAACAATTTTACTAGATGTAATAGAAATTTTAAAATGGTCACATTTATAAATTAGGCAAATGGGTCCATTATTCTGATTATATTCATCTTCAATCAGTGATGAAAAGAGTACATATTATGTATTACCAGCAAAACTTATTAGGGCGCCCTTAGAAAAAAATCATTGATTAAATCATACAATTTTTTAACTCACTTCAATAGAAGGATGGACTGAAAATAAGTATTCTGGCCCTGGTCTGAGTGAAAATATATAATCTGGCTGCCTATATGTTGAAATTAATATTCTGACCTTATCAAATTTGCCAGTTCAGTTGCTTACTTCTATGTCATTGGGTTTTCGGTGAAAAATTGTCTAATTTGTAAACACGTACCACACCATTTTATTTATTAAATAATGATCTTATTAAAAAAATGCAGTTCTATTTAAAATTGTTGTGTCGATATTTTGAGTAATTATGATTTCAGCCATGTATCACCCATCAATGATCACTTGTTCTCCAATGGATGAATTTGTCGTAAAGTTTTGACGTGTTTAGACGTATATATATATATATATATATATATATATATATATATATATGTTGACCTCTAGATTGTTATTTAGTTGTTGTTGGGTTGATGTCTCATAATAGCAGTTTACTCAATTTCACCAGTTTATTATCATGTTTTAGTCTATTTGTATTACATAGGCTTTTCACACCATGCTATATATACATGTATATATGTGTATAATGTACAAACATAGTCCATACATTAATTCTAATTGTACAGCCACAAAAAAAATCCAATTATCATCCCTTTCTTGAACCACTTTTTGTATATTTTTTTTTTTTTTTTTCATTTCAGGTTGCTTGTTTTCTTTTGCTAGAAGTTTTAAAAATCATACCAAATAAAACCTCACATAAATATTATAATTAAATTATAACAAACAGCTCACTAATAGTGCATAATACATGTATGCCTTTGTAATGCTTATTGTGCATGTTGTGTATATTGAAAATGTTGCTAAACATCTTGAGATATATATTTAGAAGGCATTTATTCAAAAACAGATAGAATGGATTTGTAGAAAAACATGAATAAGGGCAGAAGCCTGTTAATATTGGATCACCTATAGATAAGTCTTTGGTAAACCATAATACATTTATCATCACTCATGTTTCAATGGGCCTATAAAAATATAAAAATGGGAGACATCAGAAATGATGATCCAGGAAATATTTTTTTCAAATTCTGAACATGCATAACTGTAATTTTGATGCCCTATATAGCTTGCTGTTCGGTGTGAGCCAAGACTCTGTGTTGAAGACTGTACTTTGACCTATAATGGTTTACTTTTTCAAATTTTTTTACTTGGATGGAAAGTTGTCTCATTGGCAATCATACCACATCTTCTTATATCTATTAACTGACCTAATTTTATCGCCAACTGATTGTTTGTTGCTTTTGTATTTAAATCAAAATTGGGTTTCTCATCTAAACTTGTTTACATTGTGTTACATCATCCAATATGACTAGGCCTGTTATAGGTTTTTCATTATCATGATTATGCGTTACTAATTTTGCTCATTGTTGTAAGCGCTATTCATTATTTCCAAAAACAATAAACAACTAGCACAAAATAATGAATTAATCCACTGTTTCACAATTTGCAGCTATAAGAGTGACTCAGTGACATCTATATTTCCTATGCATCAAAGTGCACATGTAGCAGGCTTCATATTCTAAGTGGGAATCATGCTCAAACCAATATGATTCTACAAAAAAAAACTATACATTGAGACTAAAGTACAGTAAAATTTTAACTAATATAATACTATATACATTGTGTAGTACTTAGAAGAAAGTCAATTACAATAACTGTATTTACCTAGATGAAAACTAGCAATCCTTATTTGATTGACAAAAAATTTCTAGAACTTATACAATTATATTTTTAAGTCCCAATTAACAAGAAGAATAAATCTTTTTAGGGGGTCTAAATTCTATATATGGTGTTGTCTTTTTTCCTACATTAATGATTTTTTATGTGTGACTGTGTACTTTCATTGAAGGGTTACTGTCTTATTGAGGCTCACATCATACTTTATTTCATCAATTCTTTAAAGTCAGACATCATGGACATAGTTATTCCTCTCTAAAACACAACAGGTTATTTCTTTTGTTCATGTTAATATGAAATAGATTGATACTACAGAGAAAAGTTTAAAGAATGAAAAAAATAGATAAATAAATGCACCGTTACTATATAGATGCTATTGACTTTCCCTTTGTCAAGTGCATATAATGAATAAACCTTTGTGATGTAAATGTAGAATCTTTGTCCTAAAGTTAATCAGGAAAATATATTCTATTCCAAGGCTTAACCCTCCCTGTTAATGTTTTAAATCCTTGAGTTTAACTTTACATCTTTTGTGTTACCCAGTATACTTTTTACTTATTACAGCTTGTATTAAATAATGCTTTGCAGCTCAGACAACACTTTCCTTATTTTATTTTAGTTATTTACCCAATTTTATTTTGATAAATCAATACTAAGATAACTTTTAAAATATGCATTTTTATATCCAAAATAATATTATATCCTGCTGTTTCATATTTTCTTAAACATGTTAAATTATAATTTATTTTGAAAATGTATCCAAATTTTGAAGAGGACAATTATAATTTGTGAACATCATCATAAAATCATCTTCAATATATACCCAAGACAGTTTAAAATTCATACCAAGGCAATAAACTATTGTGTCTTAATCTGTATATTAGCATAGCATGTATATAAGAATTCCTGATTATTACCTACCCAGTGTCAACATCCTGATTATTACCTATTTTATTATCACATTTGCATGGTCATGAATTCATGTTCAGTAAATACATATATTTTAATTATTTATTTCGAATTTGAATAACAGGTATTTTAAACTACAATGCAGTTAACACAGTAAATTTTATGACAACTTACTTGATAATACAATATCTATAAAAATATTTTGAGCTTCATAAAATACTTTAAAAAGTTTATATCATATTTACATAAAAAAATATGCTAACAGATAGATTTTTTGTTATGTTTTCCCAAATATTGAATGTTAAACATAAAATAATTATGTAGAAAAGGCCAAAAATCTGCAGTCAGATGTGAATGCATATGATGAAAGGAGATGTGGGATATATATCAATTATGCATCAACCCAACAGTACGGCAACAATAAAGTAACCAAAACACAATTTAACACATGTAGAAAAATATGACTAACGGCACAATTTATATAAAATTTGACATGAAAATATAAAGTTTAGGTTCAAATTATTTACAAATGTATAGTGATTTAATATTCTATGTTAAATCTAAAAGAATATAATTAAGATGCTAACTTTGCTCTTTTAATATGTTTTTTTATTTCTTTTAACTTAAAACCATGTAGCAATTAACATGATGAAATATTTATAGATATTTTATTCCTTGTAATCATTTTGAGAAAAGATGCAACAACCTCCACAACCCTTGTCCAATATGAATCCTTAAGTACATGATGAAACAATTAATAATTGAATTAGCACATTTTGTTGAATCAACTGTGTTTAAATGGCAACTGTTATGACTCTGTGCATTGTTTCAGGAACATTAATTTAATAGTATTGTTTTATTTTGATGATTAATGTTATTTTGAACCATCTAATACATATTCACATTCAATGCCTTATATTATCAAATATATTCATGTTTTGTTGTCCATGATTTTGGAATTATTTAAAATTAAATGAAAATGCATACTTGCTAAATAAGTCACTAAAATTAATAATTTTCATAACATTTTATGGTCAGATCATATGTTTTCGTACGCCCGTCATATTAATTTGTACTATGCATGTTTTTTCAATGGAAATTGTGACGTCACAATGCATTCTTAATAGAACGAAAACTATCAGCTGGCAAAGCAAAACCAGGGAAATACTTGTACTCCAGCATTAGTAACACAATTATATGGATATGTACATGTAAGGATTGGTTGGTTGTTGGTTATAAAAAGTCCAGTGACAAGTATTTCATGCAAATTTAGGACCAGAGATTTAACAATACATTAACATACAAGATGTACATGATGTATAGGTCCTGTAAAAGGCCATCCCGCACAACAAAAGTTAACTAATGCCCCACATATTAGAGTTTAACAGTAAGACGATGAAGATCAAGAGTAACTTTTTTTTATTCCCTTGACCTTGTCACCCTTGGGGTGATGTATGCAAAGTAAATAAGGGATTACATGACATACACATGATAAAAGGGGGAGGGGGAATGGTGTCATACACGAATTTCAATGATGCACCACTTTTACAAGACCAAATCCTAACTTTGCCTTGGAACATGCAACTATGCACGAGTGTGGTGATATAGAACGTCGATTCATACATAGCCTATCTGTAGGAAGAACAAATGTGCACATTTTCTCTTCAAAATCTTGGATCCATGATTATTCGATAGACATGCTTTAAAATATTGTTCATTTCTACTCACCGATTGTAATTTCCAGCTCAGCTTATATTGTACATGTGGTCTAACATCTGTACCTAAGTTTCCTGTATAAAATATAGTTTGCCGACCTGCAGGTCCAGTTTGCCGACAAAAAAAAATTAAAAGAGGGTAAATCGTTTACGGTGAAGAATTGTTTTCCGTTTTTAATGAAACTTGACAGATCTAATCTATTAATTTTTTTATCATCGGAAATGTCCCATCATGGAGAGTAATTCAAATTAAAACGGTTTTATTATGCTGTACAATATTGGTACCTTAGTCATATTCTTTAAATTTACTTCAGGAATACCCACGGTATATTTTCTATTCCGCAGAATTTATCAAAACTTTTCAGTTTAAATATAAATTTGAATGAATTCATTAGCATCTTCTGCAATAATATTAAAACTCTATTTTTAAACGAAGTCTTCTGGTATGTAAAACCAGTTATGAACGAATCTGAATAGATAAAATAAAAAGTAAAGATACCTAAAGGAAAGTCAAACGCACGTGTCAAAACATGATGAACGGACAATGCTATATGGCAATAAACGGAAAACGACAAAAGAAAGACAAACAACCATCGCAAAATGAATAAATAAAAAACAAAACAAGTCAACAACTGCACAATAGATGATAATAGTATAAATTATAGGCTATTTCACAACTATATCAAATCTTGAGAGCCGGGTGAGACGTAATTCTTTTTTACACTGAGTTGCTAACGTGACGCTAAAATATTTGTATTAAACATTTACCGACTGCAACAACCTATGAAATGTTTGTTTTAAACATTTAACGACTGTAGCAACCTTTTAAAATTTGTAATATATATTTTATGACTGTCACAACCTTTAAAAAGTTGTAACAAACATTTTACAACTGTCCCAACTCTAAAAACGTTGTAACAAACATTTTTTGACTGCATCAACGTCTGAAAAGTTGACACAAACACATTTCAACTGTCCCAACTATTAAAAGGTTGGGACAAACATTATACAACTGCCACAACTTTTGGAAAGACTGTAATAAATAGTATTTGACTGTGACAACGCCGTAAATCACTGCAGCAGTCCTTATATGACTGTTGATAACATTTTTTGATTTTCACAACCCATAAAAGTGTTGGGACAGACATTAATTAACTGTATCAGTTGCTTTGACAGTCGATCTTCAGTCTTCCACAGACTAAGACAGTCGTACAACGACTGTTACTGGTATGGACAGTTGTTTTTTCGTCCAATAGTGTAGCATGATCAGAATTTTTTCTTTAAATTGTTTCACAATTTGATTCCGGGGCTCCTTATTTTTAGCTGTGCATAGTATGGGTTGTGCTCATTTTGGAAGACCCAATGGTGACCTATAATAGCTCAAATGGTTGCCCTTTGCTCAATAGATATTTGCTTCATTGGCAATCATACCAAATCTCACGATTTATATATTTACGTTATTGGATTGTTTAGTTTACTTTTAAAGTTAAAAAAAACTACTATAAAAAGTATCTCACATAAAACGGTATTATTAGGAAAAAACGTATCAAGTATCGAAAAATACCAAAATTCATTGGGTCGTTACTTTTGCCCACTAAGAAATGTATTTATAAAAAGAAGGAGTGAGGTTTCCAGGTATGAGCCAGTAGAGTTTTGTTTCAATTTCCTTTAAGGTTCATATATGCAAGTGATTTATACTTTATATCAGTAGCTTTTCATTTCATTGGTTCAAAGCAAACAATAGCAGATATGATCTGGACATGTACGTGTAAATTCGTGGACCAGGAAGTTTGTTTTTTTCACGTTTTGTTTCAGCTACCTTAAATATTGAGATATTTAGCAAACGAATGTGTACCCAGGTCCCAAATGACAGAAAAGTTATATTTCTGCAGTACAACTTATCTGTCTAGACATATATCATCGAATAAATTGAATAAAATATTATCACATCCGAGAGGTTTCGGTTGCAAAGTATTCCTTAGTTCTTCACGCTAAGATATTGCCCATACTGTTTTGATCTTTGTTATAACATCATCAACTTCCTCATTAACAGGTATGCCATCATAGCGTGTCACTATTTATCCACTCACAAAATCACTAAATTCAGAACCCGTTTTGTGTTTGACTCCCTGTGATTCAAAGTTTAAAGTTGCAAATTACCATACAGCGTGTCTCTGCATTGGTGTGTGTATCTATCATTCTATTTTGTCAAGTTCAATATCCGCAATAATTTAATCTTTCATATTCAGATCCTTAACTTTAAATTCTAAGTACCAACTTGCATGGTCAAAATATTGAGTAGACGCTCAAAACCTACAGTGTTTTCCGTCATTGTTGATTTTCTCTTTTGAATTGTTGTACATTATAATATTTCGGCCTTTTTAAAGCTTACTTAACGGTATGTGTCTCGATCATTTTCAAGACCTATACTAGCTCAAATGGTTGCCCTGTGCTCTATGGATAGTTGCCTAATTTACAATCATATCAAATCTCCTCAAATTTTATATACATGTAACTGGATTGGCTTGTTTACTTTAAATGTAAAACAAAACTATTATAAAACGTGTCTTACATAGCAAGTTTATATGTGTAAATAACTCATCAGGTACCCAAAATATATTCATCGGACATTTAAACTTATTACGACATAAATCTATTTTATATATTAATTTTTATTTTGATATGATTGTAAATTATGCTACTATCCATAGAGCAAAGGGCAATTTGAAACGACTAAATCGTTTACATGTTTTACATTTGACCACCAAGAAATTAATGTAAAAAAATGAAGCGAGGTTTCAAATAATGATTCATGAAAGTCGTGTTTCAATTTCCTTTCAAACGTATTTATACAAGTATTTAACACTCTTAATAAGCAGCTGCCTATCTCCTTTTATCTCTTTGTTTTAAAACACATACTAACAGATATGATCAGGACATGTACTTTACTATTCGTTTACCGTGAAGTTTTGTTCTCTCTTTGTTTCGGCTTCATTAAACGTCTGGTTTTAATACTTCAATTGATATTGAGGTATTAAGCACATAATGTATAGCCAGTACCCCATTGACAGAGAGGTTAGATCTACAAACATTTCAGTTTATCTTCCACTTATGAGTTTGAATATTCCTTTAGTATCTTCGCAAATTAAAATGTTGTACGTGTTAATCCCAGTCACTTCCTTTAAGTGCCAATCTAAAATCCAGGAGTCTTGTTTCATGTGGTTATCGTTGTTTGCTGTCGCTCATGTTTGTTTTTCGTTCAGTGATATAATATAAATAGACAGTCGGTTTTATATTAAATCTTTACAAATTTTCTCATTTCGGTAATGTTAAGGAAGCATATTGCTCATTGTTGGGAGCTTTACGGTGACCTATAGGATAGTTTATATCGTTCACCATCAAATATTGCCTGAGCAGACACAATGCACAATATCTTGCTATTAACCCAATTGGATTGTTTTATTTACATGTTATACTTTCGACTACCATAAAACGTCTGACATAAGACCTTTGTAAAGGCAAAAATTTCATCAAAAACTCAAATTAATTGGAAATATTAGCATACGACTACTGGGAATTGTATGCATTAAAACTTAGAAATAAAGTTAGGTTCGATTTCCTTTATTCATATTGATAGATGTCACGTGTTAAATACTTTTGATAAGGTACTTTTCACTTCCTTGTTTTAGAACAAACACAATTATATAAGTACTTTACAATCTGTTTATCAGGAAGCTGTTTTCCTCGTTGTTTCAGCTTCCTAAAACTACTGCTAGAAAGAATACACGAACTATACGAGTAGAAGCAACAAATGTATCCCCAGGACTACAATGAAAAAATGTTAAGGTTTAGAAAAAAATATATTTGTTCGCGTAATCGTCGATTGATATTTGACCATTTCCTAAACTTTAAGTTTACAACCCATTCCTATTTGCTTCACAATATAAAAAATAGATGCTCGTTTAAATTATTATAAACGTTTCTATCTCAAATATGCCTACATCATGTTCAGCTGTAATAAGAATTCATTTTATCATGATACCAATTTTTCAAGGCTACATTGTTCATGTTGTTTGTACGTCTAATTTTCCAATTGTAAGCATCCATGCCAAATTCTTCTTAACTTTAAACAAAGTAAACGTTAATTGATATCAAAACACTTCTTTAGCTTGGCTTGTGCTGTCAATTTAAACATACCATTTTTTCCCTAAAAATACCTTATTGGTTCCCGATGTCCAGAAGTACAAAAACATGTGCTTATATAACAGGCAAGATATGTCGTTCCATTTCAATTTGATACAATTTTTTTTTTTTCAAAAGCAATTTCATACAATTTTTTTTTATTTTTAAAAAGAAACTTTCAACAAGGGTTAAATAAACATAAACGTATTCATCTCAAATAATTTCACATAAAAACCAACTTTAATTGATGTTTTTTTATAGAGTTGATGGTCGATGTTTTAGAGGTTGACAAAATGTTTAGGTAAATAAATACTAATTCGAACCTTGTCTAGAAGAAGTACGTATTTTAACTAAACAGTCACTTTTAGGATAGGAAAAATATTTGGGTAATTTTGGTATCAACTTAAAGTTAAGGAGTTATAGTCACTACATAACCATTGTTGATATCTTTATTGAGTTATAAATCATTTGTTGTATTTATTTAGAACTGAAACAGAAGGGTATATCTGTGAATTCTTGAAATTGTAGAATATAACATGGGGTTATGAATTCGTGGTTTTATTCCTTTATTTCCCTTAGCAGTGTATATGACATTGTGTAGCCCTGTCATTATATTTTGTTGTGTTATGCTGCTCACTTGGTGTTCAATTGACGTGAAACCCGAATATCTTTTTTAGTTATAACTCTATTTAGTTTTTGTCAAATTAATCAAGCAATGAATTCGTGGTGATCATATGGATATAAATGGACTAAGGAAAAGTAATAACATTAACGGTACCAACGTTTCTGCACCAGATGCGCATTTCAACAATAAAGTCTCTTCAGTGATGCTCGGGGACAAAATATTTGAAAATCCGAAGCTTATTAAAATATGAAGAGCTTATGAACCAAAAATGACAAAACAGTATAACCGAATTCTGGCATGGAATCAGAGCTTTAACTGACGAAGATATATTCCTAAATTCAATATAATTTTCAAAATTTTGTAACGGCAAATTTTAATAACACAAATCCGTATTTTCATGCCAGGACAAAAGTACTGGCTACTGAGCTGGTGATACCCTCGGGGACTAACAGTCCACTGCAGAGGGATGGAACCAGTGGTAGTAATAACATTAACGGTACCATTTTTTCTGCACCAGATGCGCATTTCGACAATAAAACCAACCAAACAGACGGAGAGAAGGATAAGGTTGAACTGTAGATGAACAAAACTTGTTATATATATGCTGTAGTCTGTAAAATTGAACCTATCCCAGATATCTAAGTTGTCTAATCGGTCAATCAGTCGTTCGCAATAGTACATTGTTTGTACAATGATTCCGGTTCTCGCACTAACAACTGCTGTGATCATTGAATCGGGCGTCGCCTAACATCATGTGTTACCTTGTTAAAGCAAACGAACTATATATGTTCTTTTGATTGCAATAGCCATAATGTTAAATTTAATAATTTTTAGCCTTTTTATTGACTAAACACAAGTAAAGTCAACAACAGTTTACAACATTAGATATCGAACAATGGTGATAAATTTCGAATAGACCGATTAATAAAAGTTAGAATTCAATGTAATTTATGATTTCTATATTTAGATTCATCATGGACAAAAATAACAGAAACCAAGAAAATGACGACGATGATAATGTGAATGGAATGAGAAAAACTACATACTTGGAAAAATACGGGGTTAAACATTTTCCTTACCGTGGAAGGCGCAAATACACACCATTAATTAACAAATCAGTAGACGGAGGGATGTTTATCTCAAACGATGTTTTCGGATTGACAATGAGGCAGTTTGAACGAATGTATAAAGATTGTCTACATAGAAGGAAAACACATAAACAGTATATACTAAACCTTAGATATCCTGACAAATCCTCAAATGAATATCTGGAATACTTACAGAATTGTAAAGACTGCCATAAAGGTAATCACTTTGTAATGACTTAAACATTTGAAGACAAAATAGACAATTACATGTGTGAACTAGATTCTGATGAAGCACAACATGCAATCAAACATCATAAGCCAGGAGCCTGATAACTAAGTTCTTGTCGTTTGTTGTTGTTGAAAAGACTTGTTGTTTGTTTATTGTTTTGTAGAAGACATTAAGTAGAATAGTTTCTTTTGTTACCTATTCTGACATCGGACTCGGATGTCTTTTAAACTGAGTTTTACTGTGCGTATTGCTCTGTGTTTCTTTATTCTACATTGGCTAGAGGTATAGGGGGAGGGTTGAGATCTCACAAAACATGTTTAACCCCGCTGCATTTTAGCGCCTGTCCCAAGTCAGGAGCCTCTGGCCTTTGTTAGTCTAGTATGTTTTTTAATTTTAGTTCATTTATGTTTTGGAGTTTAGTGTGACGTCCATTTTCACTGAACTAGCACACAATTTTAGTTAGGGGCCAGCTGAGGACCACCTTCGAGTGCGGGATTTTCTCGCTGCATTGAAGACCCATTGGTGGCCTTCGGCTGTTGCCTGCTTTTTGGTCGGGTTGTTGTCTCTTTGACATATTCCCCATTTCCATTTTCAATTTTATTTATTGGTTGTCTCGTTTGAACTGTTTTACTTTTGTCATTTCGCAGCCATTTTTAGCTAGCTATTGGCTATGAGTGTTGTTAATTGTTAAATGCCATAGTTGCTAACATCTACGTAATTGGTCTCTGGTTGATAGTTGTCTCATAAGCAATAATACCACATCTTCTTATTTTTACATGAACAACACAATGACTTAAACGCGATAAAAAAGGAAACAAACAAGTTCATAACGTATGAAACAGTTAACCAAGGACCGAGGAACTCACACCTAATCGGAAAAAAAGGTAGCATCTACGTACTTTGGAATCTAACTAATCCTTGATCTTCTTTAGGCATTGCTATGGGGTTAGAATATGGTGCTCCGGAATTTTAACAGTTCTTGTTCTACTATCTGTCATGTTGCTATTGGAACAAAACTAGTTAGGTATACGTCTCCTTAGGATATCAAAAAATCTATGACCAGTGGATGAGATCATCTCATTGATAATATAAATAACTTCTGTAAAGAAAGACAACTGTTTAACCCGTTTAAACGTCTTCCTTGAAAGAAGAAATATTTTTGTAAAAACAGACTAAAGATCGATGTAAACTATATACACAGATTTATTATTAGGACAATGCTTTCAACATATTGATACAAACATAGTTTAAAAAATATATATTTTGAGTCACACAAATAACGTTAAATGCCATATAAATCCAGTCTTGCAGTTGAAGCCAAATCTTAAACAATCATGAAAAAAACTTTTTGTTTACCGCGTGCAGTACGCTTTTCTGATCCTTTGTTGAGATAACCCCTAGTTTGTAATGAAATTTCTATAAATTTGTTGAGATTGAAGTGTCTATTTAGATTTACCTACACAATAAACCTTCAAAAATTTAGATAGTTTTACTTGGAATTCATAACTATGTTAACTATACACTTTGTCTATCCGTTGGTTACATAATACATTGCAATCAGAAAACAGTTCCACTATGAACAGGTACAATGATACTATATTTTTGTTGGGGGTTGTTTAAACACGATATATTGCGCTTGCATTGAATGTTGTGATTTAAAAAGATAACAAGAATTCAGATCAAGAAATTGGAAAATATTTCATTTGTTTTTTTTTTGTTTTGTTTTGTTTTGTTTTTTTTTTTTAAAGACTTTTGTCATTTTTGCATATGCACATATAACAAAGTCAGTAAATCTTATTAAATATAAAATGTAATTTTTCAATTAAAAGATTGACAATAAAATAACGATATTGAACGCATGTGCATTTGCCGCAATCATAATGTCTAAACACCAGCGAGGATACAAACAAGTAATCAAAGATAGCAAGCTTATGATTAAGAATACCCAGTGAGAGTGTCGTCTAAATATTGCTACTACTAAGTAGCATTCGAATTAAAATAGTTGAAAAGCCTAAAAGATTGCTCTGCTAAAATACATTCTAAACCAAACATTAAAAAACGTTGTACTATATCTTGCTTATGCAATGTATGCTCGGTGTAGTCAAACTTTTGTTTCGAATATTTTTAACATTGTATAACAATGAGATTTACAGCAAATGACCGGCGATATTTGTCTGATCTTCATGTCAATTAGTACAAGGCCGATGTAAAATGTCATTAACTATATTTGGTTTACACTAGCCGCAAGGTTCGTCTACTTGAAACTGATCTTGGGATATCACGTTATATATACAGACGTCAGTATACTGTTTTTTTGATACATCAATACAAAAATATATTTTCTTATACATGTTGTAGAACACGCTCCTTGGCCTGAAAATGAATTAAAAGAAAAAGAATTATTCGAACTTTTAGTACGGACAGTTGGTACTGAAATAGATATGCGTACTAGACAAAGACTATTTATTATACAGGATATGATTTTTAATGCAATAAATTATAATACACAAATATCGAGTGGAAGTTTGGCAGAAGGGCTTGATTTACCAGGAAGTGACGAAGATATAATGTACGTACTCAACGAAGCAGTTGTCATACGGAATGTACGGAATACTAAATATCTACATCATTGTAAACACTCGTTGCAACATACAATATTTGTTATGGAGACAGATAATGATCATTATGGATTTACTCGACTGAGATTAATAGCCGCGGGGGATGGGTTTTTTAATAATATAACATCTGAATGCTTTGAAAGCACTGCAAAAGGTTTATATTTATCAGTTAATGGATTTGTTAATAATATGAAGAAAAAATTTCCACATCTTCACCTTATTTCACACGGCCCATGTCTGACAGATAAATATCAGGATGATGATCTTGCATTCTGCTTACGAAGTAAATATTTACCTTATAACGCAAGTCCATGGGCAATTCGTTGTCGAAGGCAATGGCCCTCTAATGTCGTGATTGACAAGATTAAACAATTCGGTTGTTTGTTAGTACCTATAGGACCGAAGAATGTGTCAGATTCTAATATATTATGGAGATTGTCTTTCTCCATGGCAGAAAAACAACTTGTGCATTCGTTTAACTTTACTCAATTCTTATGTTACGCTCTTCTCAAAATCACACTAAAGCGAATCGTTAACACAAATAATGATGTCAAGGAGTTATTGTGTTCTTACTTTATGAAGACGGCTTTATTCTGGGTCTCAGAGGAAGTGGATATTGAAACATTTCAAATACCTAAATTGTTTTTTTGTTTTTTCCTCTGCTTGAATAAATTAATATCATGGGTAAAAAACTGTTACTGTCCGAATTATTTCATACCTGAACACAACATGTTCCTAGAAAAGATCACGCCGGATAACAATAAAATGCTACTACGTGTACTGAACACCATACAGTCTGACGGAATTGATAGATTGACAAGGAATTTATTTCCGCCTTACAATGGAAATGCTCTTTTAATAAGTACAAAGAGTGAATCTTCGTTCATTACGCTAGACTTCTTATTTTACAGGATTAGTGGGTATTGGGTTGCGACCCACATTTCACAATGTTATAAAGCAATGACACTAATTGCATCTTTAATTAAGTCAGAATCGTCTTCGTTCATTATTGATGTATGTAAACACGAATACGCTATATTCAGTCAATTAGCAGTACAACTTCTACCATCACCAACCATAATAAATAAAATGTACAAACGTTATCATACACATTTACAAGACTGTACCAAGACAGATGCTGTTACGGGTTGGTTGTTATATGCGTCTTTTTATTATGTGACAGAACAGTACGATGTAACACTCAAACTGACAGATTATGTTCTATCAAAATGTTCACCTGATTTGGTGCATAAGGAATATATTTATCAGGAGGAACGTATAAATAGTTACAAAAAAAATGTACATTCCACAATGACAGCAATTGAGAGGATGAAAATAGCCGCTGTAGATATGATTTATTACTTGCAACAATCTTCATTAATACCAGGAGAACTGCAACTTGAGGTCGAAAACAGGGACATTTATATACCGCCCATTACAATGTCTCATTGCCTTAGATTTCTATGCTATCACCATCAGGGCAATATTTTAAATAGACAACACGCTTTACGTGATTTATACTCAACAGTGAAAGAAGATTGGGCCAAAGGACTTAAAAAGATATCTAATTCATTAACAATACTTGGAGTATGTGTAGAGTTGTCAGGAGATAAAAACACAGCGTATGAGTGTTTTCAAAATGCTTTACAATGTGATTTTATTATATGTCCTTCAGCAAAAATTAGGATATCAAAACTGTTCGACGTATAAAATAAGTCTCATCGTCGTACTGTAGCTTGAATATAATACATGCAATACATTCCCTGAATGATTCTGATTTATTTTGTGGTTTTCTTGCACTTAAAGATGGAGCTGTTTATCCTTTTTAAAGCATCCGATCTCGCTTGTTTTGGAGTTGTTTTATTTTCTCAGTTGTTGTTTATAACCTTGATTTGTCGTCTTAATTGTTTTATGAGATTTGAACATCAGTAAATTACTAATCATAAAAGTGTCTACATTTACGAAATAAATAGATATCCGGTAATTAATTTGTTTCAATATAGGTGTTTTAAATTTTCAAATTGTCGACATTTTTTTTTAATGTTTCACTTTTTCTTTTTTCTTTTTCCTTTTTTTTAAGCAAAATATCTTAAAGAACTTGTTAATGATGTATACGTGTGCGCTGTGTGTGGTATTTTCAGTATACTGAAAAGTACGATAATGACCAAAAAGATGTGAATTTTTATTAAGTAGTTTACCCGCAGAACACACGACTGTATACCTACATAGGTGTGGAACATGCCAAATATCCGTATATTACAAATATTGCTAAGCTCATGATTTGGTTGACTGTTATGAATTATCTTTGTCTAGGATGATTATGATAACATTGACAATAGAAATGGGGAATGTGTACAAGAGACAACAACCCGATCAAAGAGCAGAAAACAGCCAAGGCCACCAATGGGTCTTCAACACAGCGAGAAAATCCAGCACAGGGAGGCGGGCTTCAGCTGGCCCTTAAAAACCAAAAATATTACTTGTTTAGTGAAAATGAACGTCACACTAAAATCCAAAATATAAATGAATTGAAATTGAAAAAAATACAAACAAGTAGTACCGCTTAAGTCGACGCTAGGGGCCTTCTTGACCTTGTTGTAGGGTATGAATGATTTTTTCATTGTTGAAGACCCTACGTCAACTGTCAAGATGAAGAACAGGAATAAAAGCCCTGTTCATTGATAATTTTCTATGTTTTCTATGTATTGTGTGCGATTTTGTCCCATGTACATTTACTCCATATCCTTTCATTTTCTATAAAGTCCCTGACTTGGGACAGGCGCAAAAATGCGGCGGGGTTAAATATGTTTTGTGAGATCTAAGCCCTTATCCTATACCTCTAACCAATGTAGAATATACAAACACACAACAATACGCACAGTAAAACTAAGTTTAAAAGAAGTCAGAGTCCGATGTCTGAATAGATTAGAAAAGAAACTAAGCAAAATGACAATGATACATAAATTAACAACGGACTACTAGCAGTTACTGACATGCCCGCTCCAGACCTAAATTAATCTGATTGAAAGATAATGTCTTCATCATATGAAAATCAAGCACAATATCTCCCGTTAGGGGTTTAGTATCATACCATCATGAAACATATGAGAAGAAAATAACCCGTTTCATGCCAACAACTTGTTTTAGAATAAATTTGTTTCTTTCCAATGCAAAAACCCTATGAGTGAATAAATATTAATACCAAAATATGCCATCTGTAATGACCTGACAACAGTATCGTAACTATATTCCTTCTGAATAAGTCTGTTTAAATGTTTGGATAGCTTTTGAGGTGAATGCCGACATTTGTGTGCTTTGTATAGAATATTACCATTTAAGATTGGATGTGAAATACCTGAACGTATTAGATACCTGCGTGTTGATTTATATTTACGATTAATGTCCTTGTGCCGATGATAAAATTTAGTAAATGTTTTGACTAGTTTGTGATACAGAAAACCCTGGTGTAATAATTTTTCAGTAATACAGAGATTGCTTTCGTTAAAATCAAATACACATGTACGTTATTACGTTGTTGAAAATAGATCAAAGGAGTTCCGGAAAAAAATAGAAAAAACATCGATTGATATGCAGCAAAGATTAACACTTTTGAAGTTAAGCTACTTAAACCCTACTGTCTTCCTTGTTCCCATCTCCATGTCATCATACTATAATACAATGACTACACTACGGCATTGCGAGGGCTTTTATGTAGTCGTAATTGCATTCCTAAGACAATCGGGCAGCTTCTTGTTTCCTTTGTATTGTCTTCGTGAGGATAAATATGTCCCATGCCACCGATAATCACACGAAGTAAAGACGAAGATGACACTAATTGACAAGATGCCCCAAAGATGACCTTATGAAAAGCAGCATGGACATACGAATTCAACACGAAAATGAATCATCGCAAGGTCTTTCGGAAATTTGTTTGTACGCCAATGATTTTGCCACTGCTCACTAAGTTACAGTCGGAGCCTGAAACATTTGACCGGTTGTCATACCATGGCATAAGATGCCCCGCGAATGGCCCGATGTTTTAACGATAAAACCCGAATTTGAATATTTTCTTTATCGTGTGTTCATTTTGGGGACAGTATTACGCATGCATTACCAACGGCAATAGGTGTCTTCCGCGAAGTCAACGCCTTTTTTTAATACCGAAAGAGAAATACACACAATTTCCCACTGATTACAGAAACCAAAACTGGAGTTTTTTTTTAGATTGTCCAAAAAACCAAAACTTGAGGCTTTTTTTACATTGTCCAAAAAACCAAAACCAAATTCTGCATGCCCTCAGAGATTATGAAAAAAAACTCTAGTGTTACTGAACATCGCACAATCTATTATAAAAAAAACTTATTATTTTTGTAATTGTATAAATAAGCTTATTAGAATATAATTTGATTCAGACATCCTCAAATCTTACAAGGACGACCTAAAGTGAATTCGAAGTTATGCTATGGCAATTTTTTAGTGTTCTTTCAAACATCCTTTACTGCTTATACATTTGTATACGCTGACGTTATAGAATGCAAAATAACATTTTTATCGCTTCATATATAAAACCCGAATTTGAATATTTTCTTTATCATGTGTTCATTTTGGGGACAGTGTTACGCATGCATTACCAATGGCAATAGGTATCCTCCGCGAAGTCCGCGCCTTTTTTTAATACCGAAAAAGAAATATACACAATTTTCGACTGATTACAGAAACCAAAACTGGAGGTTTTTTTTAAATTGTCCAAAAAACCAAAACTTGAGGCTTTTTTACATTGTCCAAAAAACCAAAATCAAATGCTGCATGCCCTCAGAGATTATGAAAAAACAAATTCTAGTGTTACTGAACGTCGCACAATCTATTATAAAAAAAACTTATTATTTTTGTAATTGTATAAATAAGCTTATTAGAATATATTTGATTCAGACATCCTCAAATCTTACAAGGACGACCTAAAGTGAATTCGAAGTTATGCTATGGCAATTTTTTAGTGTTCTTTCAAACATCCTTTACTGCTTATACATTTGTATACGCTGACGTTATAGAATGCAAAATAACATTTTTATCGCTTCATATATAAAACCCGAATTTGAATATTTTCTTTATCATGTGTTCATTTTGGGGACAGTGTTACGCATGCATTACCAATGGCAATAGGTATCCTCCGCGAAGTCCGCGCCTTTTTAATACCGAAAAGAAATATACACAATTTTCGACTGATTACAGAAACCAAAACTGGAGGTTTTTTAAATTGTCCAAAAACCAAAACTTGAGGCTTTTTACATTGTCCAAAAACCAAAATCAAATGCTGCATGCCCTCAGAGATTATGAAAAACAAATTCTAGTGTTACTGAACGTCGCACAATCTATTATAAAAAAACTTATTATTTTGTAATTGTATAAATAAGCTTATTAGAATATATTTGATTCAGACATCCTCAAATCTTACAAGGACGACCTAAAGTGAATTCGAAGTTATGCTATGGCAATTTTTTAGTGTTCTTTCAAACATCCTTTACTGCTTATACATTTGTATACGCTGACGTTATAGAATGCAAAATAACATTTTTATCGCTTCATATATAAAACCCGAATTTGAATATTTTCTTTATCATGTGTTCATTTTGGGGACAGTGTTACGCATGCATTACCAATGGCAATAGGTATCCTCCGCGAAGTCCGCGCCTTTTTAATACCGAAAAGAAATATACACAATTTTCGACTGATTACAGAAACCAAAACTGGAGGTTTTTTTTAAATTGTCCAAAAAACCAAAACTTGAGGCTTTTTTACATTGTCCAAAAAACCAAAATCAAATGCTGCATGCCCTCAGAGATTATGAAAAAACAAATTCTAGTGTTACTGAACGTCGCACAATCTATTATAAAAAAAACTTATTATTTTTGTAATTGTATAAATAAGTTTATTAGAATATAATTTGATTCCGACATCCTCAAATTTTACATGAACGACCTAAAGTGATTTCGAAGTTACGCTATGGCAATTTTTTAGTGTTCTTTCTAAACACCCTTTACTGCTTATACATTTGTATACGCTGACGTTATAGAGTGCAAAATAACATTTTTATCGCTTCATATATATTATTATTCTATATTTATAGAAATTTAGTAGGATTTTCTATATGAATTGGATTTTGAATAAATAAGCATATTCACCTGTTGAAAAAGTATATCCACCTTGCAAAACGTCGCGTGCGTTTACGTGTATAATTATGTTAAAATAGTTTAATGTACAATTGGTTTTAGTAAATAATTGCCATTACATACATTTAATCTCAGTATAAATATGAAATAAAGCAATTACTGTCTTTTGTTTCGGTAAATATGTGGTTTTATTGACTTTGTTAGTTTTACTTAATTTCAACACTTCTAAAATACGACCGTTTTTATGATTTTTAATAATATCTAGGTAATCGCATCACTAGGTACATGTATGTTACATCATTGATCAATAATAATAATTTGAACAAAGAAATTTGAAATACGTACCTCTGTATTTATATTAAATCGTTATACGCCTATTTGTTTTTAGGTTCAAGTCCAGTTTTTAAGAGTATTATTACAGTACGACTGGTATACATGATAATTATTTATATACATTTTATAAAGAGATGTGGTACAAAAATGTATGATTGCCAATAAGACAGCTATCCACTATAGTTCAAATGAAGGACACGTAAGCAATTATAGGTAACCGTACGGCCTTCAATAATGAGAAAAGCAACCACACCGTATAGTCGACTATAAGAGGCCCCGACATGAAAAATGCGAAACAATTCAAACGAGAAAAACTAACGCCATAATTTATAACAATACAAATTACGAAATCATATATAACAGATATGAACCAACGACACCACTGATTTTAGGCCTCTTGACTTGGGACAGGCACATCAAGAATGTTTCGGGGTAAAACATGTTGGTGAGCGCTCAACCTTATGTGTTATCTTCTTAACACCACCATTTGACCACGGAGACAATACATAATATGATCACATTAGTGTACATTATTAGTATCGATTTATTAGCGTGTGATATACACAATTCAATGACTCCAATACACAGCATGTTTATTTTATCATTTTAAAGATGGAATGTTTGATAACTATAATAAATAGAATAATTTTAAATAACGCTAATTAAATTAAGGTCATTAAGGTAGTAACATAACAAATGCTAACACATGGTTTACACAATTTATTTTGATTTTTTTTTTTTTTTTACTGCCTCGTGGTCTTTTAGTAAGTTCCCCCTGAGTTGTGGGTTTGAATCCGACGGGGTCAAATCAAATACTTGAAAATACATATTTGCTGCTTCTCCGCTAGGCAGTGTGCATTCAGGAGTAAGAACAAAGATTAGTCGACGCGGAAGAAGAATAATGTGTCGACGTAGGCTGACATGTCTGGAATTTTTTGCTTGTGAAAGAGCACATTAGGAATCAGGCTCAGTGTGTCGTCTAGTACAAAGTAGGGTTTAAATTATGGTCATATCACATTATCATGTTCTCATCTTGAATATGCATTTAATTTGCCATTTGACCTTAAACGGCCACTCGTCATCATCACCATAATTTTCGTTGATGTCTGATAGCAAAAGTCTTAACTATCATATAAACACGAACACGGCATCAGTGCTACTCCATTTAGTCATATTTCGCCTATTGTTGCACGTAAAAACTTTTTCAGGAACATGAGCTCACCATTTGAACGCTCACATTTGAAACTGATGACTACCGTAGAGACCATTTAAGAATAACAACAATATCTTTGGATGGTCAAACTAGATACATTTTTTATTGCTTTCAGTTTATGACCTTTGAGAATTATGTTTCTATAACATTTTGCCAGAAATACAATCACATTTTTACTTCGGAAAAAGTAAAATCACAAAAATACTGAACTCCGAGGAAAATTCAAAAAGGAAAGTCCCCAATCAAATGGCAAAATCAAAAGTTCAAACACATCAAACGAATGGATAACAACTGTCATATTCCTGACTTGGTACAGGCATTTTCTTATGTAGAAAATGGTGGATTGAACCTGGTTTTAAAGCTAGCTAAATCTCTCACTTGTATAACAGTCGCATCAAATTCCATTATATTGACAGCGATTTGTGAACAAAACAAATAAGCCCACTTGTCTTAACAAGATCTAGAACTGTTTGAGGTTTTTGAGCCATGACATGCAAGGTCTATACTCGGGGGAAGGGGCACTTACTATATCATGTATGGAAGGGATTGCTGGAATAGGTCACTTTTTTCATCTTTCGGATATGGATTAGACTGAAAAGTGCATTTTGTGTTTGTAGAAGTGTGTGGGGGGAGGGGTGAAATTTAGAAGGCACTGTATTCCTATTGATGAATTCAAGCAAACAAAACAAAAAATCAGATGGACTTTGGGTTTTTCATTTCGCAAAAAGTCAATAGATGTCCATATATGTTAATCTTTTTTGTTAGGTTGCTGACCCTGATTATCTCCTTATGCATATCTTAAGTATAAGAATACAATAAGGTTTGGTTCCTTCCTCCTCCCCTTATTAATACATCCCCTTTTCAATAGTTCCTTGATCCACTACTGATTAAGCTAAGAAAATAGACTTCTGTGAATTACTTCTTCCGTTTAGACAGTTCATCAAGAAAAATAAAACAATTAATATTATAAACATGGTATATATTACACGAGTTCAATATAAGTGGGTTCATGTTATGAAATAGACGAGGTCTGACTTGCTTTTAAAATTAGATCTATTTAAAACAAAAAAGAACAAAAACGGTTTCCGCTGTGAAGTTTTATTGAAAATAGCTACCAACGCATACTGGATACACATCAAGGATCAAATTAGTGTAGAATTATATTCACTTAAACTTCGTATCGGGGAAGGGTAACTGTTTTATACACAATCACGTCAGATCGACATTCGAACATTCATTAAACGCATCGTCAGAAAGTGTAAAACACATTTAATTATTTTCTGATGTCCTATCCAACCCAGTGTGCCCACATAACCTAGCCCATTGACTTAATCTTAAATACTAGTATGTTAACGTCTTAAATACATGCCATCACAAAATGCCAGGTGTAGTTTCTGGTTTTGGCACTCTCATGAACATGATGAACATGAAAAGTAAAAAAGTAATTAAAAGGAACCTTGAGGTGCATTATAGTTTATCCGCCTTACAAAGTCAATATTAATAACGAATTTGTTACCTTTGACCATAATGTTGCTAAACTGGTAACAGTGTGGGCGTTGTCGCTGATCTGTTCTTTGATTAGACGAAATATTTTTTTCGATGTTCGATCTCACGGTTTGTTTAATATTTTGTTATGTATTGTTGGTGATAGTTTAAATATAGATATCTAAGATAAAAATTTTCTTTTATTAATGGTACAATAATGTTTCTTGAGTAATACCTTTTTCCTTTGATAGAAAATACTTACTTGTGGAAAATTCCTAATTTCAATACAACTGTACTAGAACGCCTCCATCCATGCTTTATTTTTTGCTGGGTTTTAGAAAACGTAAACTTGAAACCACTAAAAACGATATGCACAGGCTCCATAAAAATAAACAACTTTACGGACGGAAAATCTCACATCACCATTGACATCGTCATATCAGCATTGAAATTGTCATTATTACCATTGACACTGTCAATGGTAACAATAACCCATTGGTCAATATGGTGATATAATTACCACATTGAACAATGGGTTATTGTTATTTCAAACTTGCAGGTATTCTGTTCACTGCAATCGCGATCGTCAATAATCTATGCATAGCATTGCAGTAAGTGCAGACAAATCTAGGTTTTAAACCAGGTTCAGAAAATCTACGATGAAAGTTTTTTTCAGCTTGAATGCTATAAAAATATCTGTCAAAGACTCTTTTCAAGGGAAAATTCATTTTTCTACATAGATCATCCCCTTGACATTTTTTGTGCTGTATGCAAGTTCAGTAAACATTTAACTGACATAAGTATAAGAATCGATATATGAATATGTATTGGTACAAAATATAAGAGTTCAATTGAAGAGTGTTCTATTATATAGCATATTTAAACTTAATAAGCTGTTAAATTGTTATCGATAATCACCCTTTGGCGTCCGTTCGTTGTACGCACAGGATAGGTTTGCATCTTTAATTGCTAAATGCAGCCTTGTATAGTTATCATTGACATTCTCCAATGTTCTGAATCCTTTTTTTTGTTTGTTCAAGTTTATATTTATTTAAAAATCAATATCACAGTCACAAGAAAATACTCCACGAATCGTTTTATCGGTATATTAAGGGGCAATTTTTAGAATTGGCAGACGTTTGACGTATACTTAACAGCATTTCATGACCAGAAGGACCAAAGAAAAAATAAACTAATTAAGTTGTAAAAACCTCTTCCATCTGAAGGCGTCGAATATTAAGATGTTACTTGTATAACTTAATCATGAAGAGTCAGTACGCTAAGAGAGAAAACTCCATCACTT
This sequence comes from Mytilus coruscus, assembly GCA_017311375.1. Classification (NCBI taxonomy): domain Eukaryota; kingdom Metazoa; phylum Mollusca; class Bivalvia; order Mytilida; family Mytilidae; genus Mytilus; species Mytilus coruscus. The sequence continues at coordinate 69,451,717 of CM029606.1, read as the reverse complement.
TCATATCTCAGTTTGGGATATGATTCGGTAGTGAGTAGCGATTTCTCGTCAAGTCTGATTTCATATCCAAGCAACCAGTTTTGGGAAATGAATACATGGGCGGATTTTTCGGGTGGTTGTTCAAAGTGAGGGGCTTGTCCCCCACCTCAGAAACGTTACAAATATAAATTAGAGTATGTTAAGCGCGATATGGCATGCATATTCGACGCATATCCTTTAAATTTTCTTTTATCCAGTGAATATTGATTAACAGACCGTCCGCTAATAAGACAAGATAAGCTGACAACCGCATATACCGCAAGCTTTGTAAGATGGGCTCTTTCGTCAAAAATGTTGAGGGATACAGATTTGAATACATAGATTACAACAATAATGCGCTACTTTTATTAAACATTCATAATTATATTTATTCGATTATTTCTATATTTTTCACAAAGTTAGTTGGGACACTCTAAAGATTGTTTGATTAATAAGTTCATTAATATTTGCATCATGTCCAGTGGCTAATATTTCATAAATATTCGGTAAACAAATTACACAAAAATGTAATTCATGCAAAGTGGTTTGACAACAATGAAGGGCGTGTAATTTGGAATTTTATAGGGAAATTTGGGCATGTTGGATAGAAACGAGAATCTAATCTTGTAAAATGCCAACTACGAACCCCTTAAAGAGTTTTAAAGGGGGTCTTTAACTTATAAACAGAGTGACACTTTTCATGAGGCATCGTTTTCTCCCTTCAGATTTCGAACGGACGTGACTATGCCATTCTAACTAAACGACTGATTCTTCTAGGGGACAAGCCTACCCCTATACTAGATAATGAACTGTTTCTTAACAATGGGGTACCCTAAACGGGATATGTCTGGAACTCCACCTAATGCCTTTCAACATTCGTAACTTTAACCACTTTTTATTCGAATTCGAGCCCTTTCCGTCAAGGTTTTTTTACGATCTACCCAGAAGTTTATGGATAGAATATTGAGTAGACCTCTTGCAACATGTTTTTCTATTGTAAATATTGAAGAAACAGATGGACAGACAGAATAGTAAGACCGAACACAACGTACATTTACCAGTTGTAAGAATGTGTGAAGAAAATATATGCAAAATGATAAGATCCTCGGGATGCATACCAGAAAGAAGGAAAAAAACGAACATACTGATGGTACGACGTAGTAGCGGAATTTCCCATTTTACATAACTATGTTGAGATTGTTATGTATGATTTGTTAGTTTCTTGAAGAATTTAATGTAATCATTGTTACAAGAAATATACATAAAGGATAAAAGACAAAATAACTTGACAGCTGACAAGACAAATAAACTGCTAACATACGACCCTCCCGAAATTTTAGGCAAAAAACTAACAGACTTTGATACAGACAAACCCAAAACATTTACAACGAACAACACATGGTAAAACAATACTTTCTTAAAAAGGCATAACACGTGTTAGGGTTAAACAAGTTGTATGGGCGCTCAAACATCTCCCTTTACCTATCTAGACCGTATTTCGGCGATAAACAAAAACACACAAAGCCTGCATATGTATTGAAATGATAAGATGAAGACCATTATCTGGAACAAGGAGGTAGAAAAGGTAGAAAAACGACACATAACTTAAAAAGCAGTGATGCTACTAGTCTTAATAGTTGATTATTTTGACTAGGATGTTACTACATGAAGATAGCTTATGTAGCTACAGGCGTTGACTAGATAGGGAGCTAAAAAAAACAAAAGTATGAGAAACAACAATCCAATAATTATCTTACATTTTGTACTGTAGTTTGAGTTGTTGCCCCTTTATCTACTGAGGTTTTCCTCTTGGAGTGAAGATTATCTTATTATATCTTTTTGTCCGTAATAAAAGTCAGTGTGTTTTTTACAATAAACAGCACCATGTATCTAAATTACATCCAGATATTATTGTCAGTGCAGGACGATAGTTTTCAATAATATAGGAAAAGGGGGGAAGGGGGTCTTTCAACGATTTGATCATATGTTATAGAAAAGCATGATAAATGTAGGGTATCCAATTTCATTACAACAACTACTGTTAATTAATAATCAGTTCGTGTTCATTTCTACAGATTTTATTTATAACAACACAGTCGTCAAAATGAACGGGGACCTGTAGTTGCTAATTTTTATGTCATGTTTGTTTCTGGTGGAAAGTTGTCTCTTTTGTCTGAGTTTTGAGGGTCAAAAACTTTTTCTTATTTTTGTTAAATTAATACTGTTACACAAAAGATCAGTCATAAGCGTAGGAATATTATACACGAAAGACTTGTCCAATTTTGGACACGTTCATGTCTTCATCTTTAATTGTGAAAACACAACTAAGCTTATGTTGTTCATTTTTTGTACCGTGACGTCATAATGTACGAAACCGGGTAACATTTCGATACATTACAAGTGATGATTAATAAGGATAAATTAATTGTATTACTAATAAGTATCAGTTTCTTATTTGTTATCTAAGAACCTTTTATCATATTGTATATTCATTTATTTAGTACGAAATGTATTTAGAAAAAGTTTTGCTGGTGCGTGGTGGTTTTTCCTTTCTTTTCGGGGTTAGGTTAGAGATGTGTCAAAGTGTGTAAAGTGTGTGTACACACACACACACACACACACACACACACACACACACACACACACACACACACACACACACACACACACACACACACACACACACACACACTTATATATATTTTATAAATTGTTAACAATGAATGAAAAAATAAGTTTAATAACCATTTTCCAACATCTTTGTCAAAATTGAAAAATGAAAAATGCTCCTCCTTGGAACATTTTTCATTTTGTCACACGATTTAAAAATTGAAAAATGGTACACACAGGACCATTTTCATTTCTTACAAAAATTTTCGAAAAATAAAAATTCAACCATAATGGACTTTTTTTTATATTTATCGAGACATTTCAAATTGAAAAACTCCTTTACATAGAAGTATCCTTTTTATTTTTGAGTTGAAAACTAAATAGGTAATGTAATGTTTATCTTAGCATTTTCAAGTTTCAATTTGTATAAAAAATGGAAAATGCGGTAACGGGGGGATTTTGTTTTTCTTTTTACATTCTTTGAAGAGAAATTGAAAAAAGTCGTATACATGTGCATTGTTTGCATTTGTATGTAAAATAGAAAAATATAATTTTCAGTAAAAATTCAATTTCAATTTTCAATTTTTGTATCAATGTTAAGAAATGAAATTAATATACAACAAGTACCATTTGACTTCTTTTGGAATGATCTAGCAATAAAGTAAATACAACTGCTCCAAATGCGATTTTTAATCTTCAAGTTAGATTTTAATGAGAAAATTTGAGTTTTTTTAAATAATCTATTTTAAAATATAGGATCACTTTGAATTACTGAGTAATTTCTAATTTTCATTTTCGACAACCAAAATGAAATACTTTTGGCGGAAATATAAACGGTCTTACTTTCGGTAGTATCCCTAATCCTAAATGCTTAAATCAACAATATTTCTGAAACTAAAATTAAATAACGTCGCAAAATGCTTTTTCTTTTTCTCTTTTTAAACATGAGAACAAAAACAAATCGGCAAACAGTGGTATACAATTAGTACCCATTGGAATACCAGCTGAAATATCAATTAATCAACTCAAACAATATTTTGTCTATCAAAAAGTGCAGCATTTTCAGACAAATATCAGCTAGCCAATTTAGCTTATTGCCTACGGAGTAAATATCTACCTCACAACGCATTTCCATGGGCATCCCGTTATCGAAGGTAATGGCTCCAAATTTCGTTATTGACAGGGTCATAAATTACGGATGTTTGTAAGTACCTATAGGGTTATGCCTTATTATGGAGACTGTCTTTTTCTATGGCAGAAAAACTACTTGTATATAGATATAAGAAGATGTGGTATGAGTGCCAATGAGACAACTCTCCATCCAAGTCAAAATTTATAAATGTAAACCATTATAGGTCAAAGTACGGTCTTCAACACGGAGCCTAGGCTCACACCGAACAGTAAGCTATAAAGGGCCCCAGCAATTACTAGTGTAAAACCATTCAAACGGGAAAACCAACGGTCTAATCTATATAAAAACGAGAAACGAGAAACACTTATGAACCACATCAACAAACGACAACTACTGAACATCAGATTCCTGACTTAGGACAGGTGCAAACAAATGCAGCGGGTTTAAACGTTTTAATGGTACCAAACCTTCACCCTTTTTCTGAAACAATAGTGTAACATCACAACATAGAAAGACACACTATAAAATATCAACTGAAATAGCTTAACTCAATCAAAGGACATAGTAACACCATTGAACATACACTGAACAAATAAATTTGACATATGATACAATGCAAATTCAAAATAAATAAACTAAGGGAAGAATAATAAAAGTGACATGTTATATCGGTATGAAATGTTAAACAATTTAAGAAAAACAATATGCTCGAACAAAAATATCAGCCATTTGCAATAACTTTAAACATTGTACATTCATTTAATCTCACTCAACTTTTATGTTACTGTCTACTCAAACTTACATTAAAGCGTATCGTTAACACGATCAATGTGGTCAATCAATTATTGTGTTCTTACTTTCTAACGAAGGCTTTATTCTGGGTCTCTGAGGAGGAGGATATTGAAACATTTCAATTATCCACTACTATTTTTTTCAATTATCCACTACTGTTTTTTTTTTTCTTTGTCATGATCAATTGAAATCATGGGTAAACAACTGTTACTGTCCGAAATACTTTATTCCAAAACACAATTTGTTCCAAGGAAAGATCAATCAAGTAACAAAAGCAAACTTCTCTGTGTTCTGGACAGTATGAAGTGTGGTGGCATTGACGGATTGATAACGAATTTATTTTCCCCTCACAAGGGAATTACCCGGTTACTGAGTTCAAAGTGTGAAACTTCGTTCATTATGTTAGATTTCTTATGTTACAGGATTTTGTAAATCGATAAATATATAACGGCTCATCATGCCATTTCAATTTGTTATAAAGAACTGACATTTACTGATCGTTTGCTAAAATCATAATCATCTACATTTATGATTGATGTCTGTAAATATCACCATGCCAGATTCAGTCAATTTGCTGCACAAAAACTACCACCACTTAACACAAAGAATAAAACATACAACAAACACAAACGTTGTCATATACGTATACATTTACAAGACGGTATCAAGGCAGACGCAGTGTCAGGTTGGTTAATGTACGCTTCATTCTATTACGTGAAAGGACAGCAGTAGACTGTATCCCGGAGATTAACAGAATATGTTTAATCAAAGTGTACACCTCATATGGTAATGTTAGGCCGTGCCGATTATAGGGAAAACAGATAAATAATTACAAACAAAATACATTCTTCAATGAAAATGAATGACAATATGAAAATAGCAACGATAGGCCTGGTCAGGTAGGTACACGAAACAAAATAAATACCAGGAGAATTACAGCTAGACGTGATATTCAAAACCTTTAGAATTGCGCCTGTTGTTAGGAGTCACTGTTTCAAAATGTCTATGCTATCATCATCTTGGTGATATGTTCAACAGACAACAGGCATTGTGTATCTTGCATTTATCAGTAAAAGGTGTATCAATTATTTTATCAAGTGTATTACCAGAATCAATTACAGTAGTTGGTGTGTTATCAGATATCAGGAGATAAAGACTCAGCCAAACAGTGTTATGATGAGGCTATGCAATGTGATTGTATTGTATGTCCTTCAGCAGAAATAAGGTAATTTCTTCTTGAGAATAATTATAAACTTTTAGATTAGCATAAACGGTAAATGAAACAAGCCATATCATATTTTAAAAGCAGATTAAGATACAGTCTATCTGTGTAAACAAAGGAGGTATAGAACATGTAGAAGTAATAAAGTACCATTTACAGTCTATCTGTGTAATAAAGTACCATTTAGCTTAATTATGTTCGAAGTAATCTTGTTATTACTTATTACACGTTACTTAATTGTATTCATAAATAGAAGACACAAATTTATTTCTGCATTGTACTTCCGTTGATGATTTAATACATTATTATAACACGGATACGTTCCAATTGTCGTAACCACAATCCAGTTCTCTTTCCTTCGATTGTGACATTACCGAATGAGATTTTTCACCGGATTTGTCCTTGTATTAGTAACACTACGGATGCCACATGTGGAGCAGGAACTGTTTACCATTCCTGAGCACATGGATTCAACCCCGGCATTTTTTATTGGGTTCGTGTTGCTCAATTTTTACATTTCGATGTAGTCTTTTCTGAAGATTTTCATCTTTTCATCACTTTTGGTTTTTTGTCATGGCGTTTTTTTATTGACTTAAATGTCCCATTGATGTCTTCCGTCTTTCTTTATTTTTTATTAAGAAACTATAGTTGCAACTTCTTTTGGCAAAGTTGATTTTGGCTATTCTTTCCAGATTGCTTTTTGCAATAATACCCCCAAATGTTTATACATCCATGGCTTGAACTTTTAATTTTGATTTTTAAAGTCTGCAGTACCCGTGATAATGTAACGATGTAGTAATTATATTATTAATTTAATTTTTCTCGTGCTTAAAACACCTTTGGGCAGATTTTTATTAATTAGATGTTTTGCTTTCGTTTTTAGCGTGCTGTTTTTACGATGGAATTTCACCTCGTATATAATATTTACTGTTGGTTTTCAGGTATTTTAATGGAAAACAATGTAGGACTATTTCTAACTAATTTAATTTCAAAGTACTTTAGATTGTGTTTTAGTCATTTTCTTTTAAATCCCAACCGTGTAGCAGCCAGTTTATTTGAGCAAACACTTATGTTATGTATTAACGTTTATTACCCGAGATTGTTGTTTACATAACAAACATTTAAATTGGTTGATCTAGATCTACAGGCCCACAAAAGGTATAAAATAGAAGGCTTTTAAAAAAGTTGTAACTATATCCAAGAGCAGATAAAACATATACAATCAGCGTGTAGCTGTAAGTTAACCTTTGTTCAAAATTTATGAACCAAAACCTTAAGTCTGGTACGCAGGTTTTATTAGTTTAATAAAAAACTAAACCTTCTGAATCTTTCACATGGCTATTTGTTTTGTACGAGTAAATCTTTGGGGAAATCCTAGTCAAGTATCATTTTCTTATTCTACCTTCTATTCTTATGCCAATATTAGAGGGGCTTTCTGGAAACCTACTTTCGTTTTTGGCAGAAAGGATTCACAGGCAGGTTAATGCAGTTTTAAAACAATAGGCACTGAATGTCGATGATTGCATCGAAATCTTTATCTGACGTCATTTTCGAAACTATGCGACATGTGATTGGCATGAACGTTTCGTCGACGTCAAGTTTGAGCTTGTCATGAACAGCTGATCGGGCACCTTGTTATGATAGAAGTCGGTGTCAACCGTCCAACAAAAACACGTTAATATAGAAGGATGTAGCTTATATTTTTAGGTAATTTTATTTTGAATTATTTATTCGAGGTTCGTCGATATACATTTCATTGATGATTGAGTCGCGATTTGTAGATAAAGCTACATTGTTTACTTTAATAAAAAAAGGGGCTAATTTGTTACACGTTTCGCTGTCAACATGACTAGGGCAGTCTGTATAGACAAATTTCCTATGAATAATTTATACAAGTCAACACTACTCGCTTATAAACAATCCTATCTTCATTGACCATTGACTAAGTAAATTTATGTCGACATTTTGCAGACTGACCTGCCATGCACAAAAGCAGATTCAAGATTTTTAAATAAGGGACCCATGATGGCCATCAACAATGCAACGTAAGGAGTGGATTTTTTTTAAAAGTCCGAGCACCATGCCCGCACAATTGTGTCTGAAGTCTATACGTTTCTTTGTATAGATCTTTTCACATTTTGACAAGCATCTCTTAAAACAATATACATCAGGTACATCAATCTTATTTTTGTTTATTTGAAATCTGGTGTGTAAATTTAATTTGAAACCTTCGGTAATTATTGTAACTTCTTTTGCAGATTGATTTACAGCATGCACACATCAAAATGGCAGTGTAATGCCTAAAGACATGTAGTTTATATAATATCAAACAAGAGGTATACATAACGTAAGCATTAATATTAAAGTAGGAGAGTCTTGATGGGGGTGCTTTCTTCCTTTATTCCTTTTTTTATACCATTTTCTCTATTCTCTATCTATTCTGCCCATTATTATCTATTCTTTATATTTTAACACTCCATTATTCTCTTTTCCTATTGGTCCTTTTTTATTTTTTTATTTTTCAGCCCTATATTCTGCATTTTTTTTTTCACATAATGATTATATCTATTCTGTAAACACCATCCAGACACTCATGTGTTAGGTGTTTATATATTTTCTGATGTGTTGAGTTACATTCAGTCAATATAGAATAATAAAATCATAATTAATAACAAATTGGGAAAACATTGTGATGGGTAAATATTAGTTAAATTTAACCTTTTATAGCTGACAATGCGGTACGCAATTTGCTCATTGTTGAAGGATGTACGGTGACCTATAATTGTCTTATTGGCAATTATACCACATCTTTATATTTTTATTTGTAGTTAAACAGTTAATGTAGTCTTACAGAAAACTCATAAATTAAAAGTTCATTTTAAATTAAAGCATAACTTTTTTTAAGTTTACCTTTATTCTATAATAATTTAGGAACACAAAATTTAAACTGAAGTTTTCTATTTGTATCATAACATGAATACCAATAATTTTGTATAAAAGTGACACCTGACATCCACGCATTCCAACATCAATCCGAATTCCGATAGCAAACAAAATCTTATTAGGAAGACTCTGTATACATACTATTAGTATTTTACTGTAATTATATTACAAAATACTGATCTTATGATGCTAGTATTACTAGACTTGCAATTGCTTACATCAATCCGACACTAATTTAGTGTTTCGGCGGTTTTTTGTATTATATGCTGGGTTTAAGCATTGTAGACCCGCCATCATCAGGGTTTTACCTATCAATTTATTTTATTTTGTCGATGTCAATAGATCGACTATATTGTTATACTTTTCATAAGCTATTATTGGTTTGCTTGAAAATATTTCTTTGCAGACCGCATCCTGTTTTAGTAGATCCAAATGTTTACTAATGCATTGTTTTAATTTGTAAATGCATGGATTGAATTTCGTTGCCAATACTAAAGGAATTTCCTTTGTGTGTTTTTTTTTTTTTTTTTGGCCTTTTTTCTGATTAAATCAGATCTATCACATGATACTGCCTCATTAATGTACTGTTCGATTTCAATCTCCTTATATCCTCTTTTTATTAAGTTAAATCTGAACTGTAACAAAATATGTTGTAATTCATCAGCATTATTTGTTGTTCTAAGGTATCTGATAACTACGTTCTTAATAAAACCTGCAAACACGTGTCGACTGTGACAGCTTTTACGATGTAGATAAAGGACAGAATTTGTTGGTTTAAAATGTGTTTTCACATCCAAGATGTTTTCTTTAGAAAACCTAGTTCCTTTAAAAATATTAACATCAAGAAATATTACTTCTTTAGATGAAAATTCTAGTGTGAATTTTAGGAACGGATGATGATTATTTGCTAACTCTATCAAATACTCTATTTCTTTCATGTCGCCGTGATATGTTAATATAATATCATCACGAAACCTTCCATAAAAAAAAGATATTTTTTTCTATGTTCAAACATAGAAAGAATTTCTTTCATAATTTTATACATGAGAATATCACATTTCACTGCTTCTATCATGCCTACCGCGGCGCCTATTTGTTGCTTATAAAGCTGTCCATTAAAATCAAAAATGTTGTCTTCTAAAATTGATCTGAGGAGATAGATTAAATTTTTTTATTTTGTAATCTGATTTATAAAACTGATCCTATGACATTCTAACTGCCGATAATAATTCATTAATCGGGCGATTAGTGTACATTGATACTATATCACAGCTACAAAGCCAGCAATCTGCAATAGGCTTAACGTTTTCCAACATGTATTACATCAGAAGTATCTTGTATGTAAGTGTGTTGTTTCTGTGTTATAGGTACAAGAAAATAATCAATATAGCCTCCATTAAATTTCGTGACAGTGCCAATCTGAGATATGATTGGCCGACATGGCTGCATTATGTTTTCAATGTTAAACCCATATTTATGTATTTTAGAAACATGCAGAATTTGATTAAAGGGGTTTCATACTTCCATGCAGTTGGTCTGGTTAAATATGTTCTTTACTTATGAGGAGAAACATTTTGTTTTGAAAATACTTTATTGCCGTACGTCATCTTAAAAACGTAAAAACACCATGAGAATGGAAGTTAAGTAAACTAGTTAATTTCATTTACAGTCGTCACATATGTGGAGTTAGAAATGAACATGAGGTAACGAAAGCTCTTACACAAGAATGGCTAACGTTAGAGTGCCTCTTCCCCTTTTTTCCCCTCCTAACATTCGTATTCTTAACACATTCAAGCGTAAAATAACATTGTTTTACATCTTTAATGTGTAAATATCAAGTCCAAAACTATCAAAATGTCGTTTATTTCTTTCCCGGCACTTTGACACCGTAAATGGGAATAATCGAATCTGAATCATATTAGTGTTTAAATGTCGCCGCGAAAAGACTTGAGTATCATTCATTTATAAAGATGGCATTGGCGAATGCCGTTAATATTTATTGATCTCTTTAAAACTTAACATATTTATTCTTGGAAAGCTCATGAATACCGAGATAGCTGTTTCTGGTTTTTAAAATGAACACAACACTTTTAAAATTGACAAGGAAGTTGTTTTTTGGTGTAAGCATGGTTGGATTATATGTCACTTCTGTTATTTTTTATTAGAAAATGGGATATTTTAAGAAAGAAACAGCTGTTACAGGAAAGCTAATATCTTTATCAACTTAATACAACTTTATTTGCATTCATTAGTGTATTTCTTTGTGGTGTACCGGGCTCTTGAAGTTGAAGGTTCACACGCCAACTTTGAATGTCGCCAGTTACCAGAGTAACCAAGTGGGCGGTTATGAGACAGCAGAAATTTAAAGTTTGGATGATATAAGGAATGATCAAAATTAGTCCTGGGTATGAAAGTGTCTTGAGAAAAATTCAAAATAATTTCAAATTATAATCATTTTCTTATGAATAAATAGCAAATTTACCATAAAACAGCATTAACCAACCTGCGGTAACATAACTGATTATTTTATGTCCTTTGTAAACTTTAATGATAATGGGATATAGCAAATGATTGGAAAGTTCAATTTTTCTATCGAATCAACATTTGTGTTCGGTCAAGTCTCTTAATCTCAATAAATTATATCCACTCGGTGTAAGTTGTACAACCGTTACAATCTATCATCAAAATCATATCATCTGAATAGTATAGCCAGGCTAATACTTAATATGGGTCTGTTGTGAATATACAAATAAAGGCAACAGTAGTATACCGGTGTTCAAAACTTTTATTTTAGAAACATGCAGAATTTGATTGAAGTGGTTTCATATAAAGCCAAACAATTCCGACGGTGGCGACTTTTCACCTGCGATAACTTGTATACATTGACAATGATTAGGAGAACCTTGCCAGATGGATATTTACCTTACCTCATTCCATGCAACAAATAAAGTTGATTCACAGACATCATGTCAGAAAGATATGTACACCTTGCAATCTATACACTGAATATAGTTTACCTATTGCTTATAGTATCTGAAAAACGGACCAAACTACTCAAATGTATCATTGACTGATGAGCCATGACAATGAGATTAAGGTGAGATGATACCTGCAAGACATATATCTATTTCTTCACAATCACTCCATACACCAAATATAGTTTTGTTAATAGCATCCGAGAAAGATACTTTATAATTAACCTTACTGTTTTGTATAGTATCTTAGAAGGAGACTTGACAAGGAAACCTTAACATTTATCAATTAATACTAAATATGAGGTCAAGGCTAGATTATCCCTGCAAGACACACATAGACACCTAACAATCGTAACATACACCAAATATAGTTGACCTACTGCTTATAGTATCTGAGAAACGAACCTAATCACTGATCCTTGAAATGAGGTCGAGATCAGATGAATTTTGTCTGACAGACAATTAGATCTTGCAAGGATGTATATACATTCACATGTGTGTAATTCAAACTTTATATTCAGAAGCTTGTTTTTTTTTTTTTTCTTCAGAATCTTGCAAATGCCCAAACAGTTATAGAAATTGTAGAGCTTTTTGTGTTTTTTATTTTTTACAGAAAGGGCTATTGTTGAGATGACACAAAATGTGTCCGATGGATCATTGTTGTATTTAAACATTGTACACGGTATAATTCAATTCTTACAATTTTTAATGGAAAACATCTTTATATTTGGTACTTGATTTCAAAATAACACATTTTCAATCGTTTTGTAAACTTGTGACTATGAAACTTAGTAATTATAATGTTTATTCATGTTTGGTTTGTTTATATCATTCAAAGGTGTTTATGTTAGCTTTGTCAATTTTACATTTTCTAGAGCGAGAAGAGAGAATTTACTAAAAATATGAACAGTAATGCTAACCTTATCAGACTACATGTATTTAAAAACACTTTTATTATATATTAACATTAAAACAAATACTTTATAAATTATTGCAGTGTGGACGTATCATATACAAATAAGATTCATTTACTGTTGAGTCCTAGTGTGATAAGGCATATCATCGTGTAAGTATTATAATGATGTAACTTCAATTTTATGAATGTTGGGAAATCGAATATGAAGTTTAAAAGCGCAATATTATAAAACTTGTCTATGATATAGAAAGTTTTTAAAGAATAGTTTATGGACTTGAAGGTCAGTTTTATTTCATTTCAAGTTATCAGAAATGATATATATATATTGCACGTATAACTTCACATAATGTTGTATAAGGTCAATGTTAAGAAGTATGTAAACTGGCTTCGTTTTAATATAACATGGATACTTTAGTGTAGCCTTGGATTTATGGATCAACGCTGACAATATTACATTTTCTGTCCTGGTCACCTCATTTGTTTTCTATTACAAGCTTAAGATATATTTTGCGTTCGTTTTTGTTTTGTTTAAATGTATATCTACGAAATCCAGAGATTGATGTGCGGAATTCGAGTCTCTATTTTTACATATGTTTTATTTATCAAAATAATCATGACAGGAAAAGTTGACGCAGTTATTGCAAATTACAAGCTACATATAGTTCATACTTCTGTTTAAAACACACGTTTCTGCTATTGATAAGAATAACCATCATCAAAAGAATACTCACACTCAACAGACAAGAAGATTGCTATGCTGTTGTTTTTTTTGTTTTTTGTTTTTTTTTGTTTTTTGTTTTTGTTTTTTTGTTTTTTTTGTCTTTTCCGGAACGCCGAAACTTATTCATTAAAAGCGAGGGGTGTATAAACACGAGGAATATAGTACAGGATTGTGGGTACGACAATTGGAACATATACGTGGTCATCTGTGACACTAATATTCTACTATAAATATCTGTTTTATCCATTCTTAATTGTCATTGTCTATGGTTTCGATAATCACGATAAGGTTTTACATAAACTGGTACAACTCCGCCAATCTTTACCTTATGTTCTTATTTGCCGTTGATTGTACGTTTGTCAGAAGAGCCGTGTAAAAGGTAGTTGATGTCGCCTGATATGTTGTCTAATATTTGATCATGCCTGTTTAATGTTTGATAAATTCAAAGCTATTCAGAGCTATATCTATTGCATATAATCTATGACTTTAATGGATGCCTGTGTCAAGCTCTTTATTTGTAAAGTCATTGAGTTGTTTACCATTCCTAGATATCCAATATAGCATTGTTATAAACATTACTGCTTTTATTCAATCACAATATCGAGCGATCTATTAATTTGTGATAATATAGTATTGAGAGGATATATGTGAATTAAAGCTCGAATCCCGATATATAATTTACTGACCCCATATACATCGTATTAGGTCACTAGCACACTATGTAATGAATTTATCTTACCGACTATCTTAACATGTGGTATTTTGACTAGTGGCCTATCAAAGTGATCAAGTCTTCAATACCGTTAGTATTAAGAACCTACTTCCATTGGTCTATACAAAAACAAATGCCAACAATAACAACTTGTTCGCTTTACATGTGTTTTATGAATTTATTTCAATCGTTTATCATCAATTTCTTCTTCTGTTGAAACCTTTAAGATTTTTCTTCAATACCGTGTTGTTTTTATAAAGGGACGTAACACCACTACCTACCGTGTATTGAAATAAGCCCCGCCTACTAACCCAATAATGGAAATCCCCTACTAGCCTAATATGAAACATACACGGTCTCCATGCGGTTGCTTTTAACCCATCATATTCCTAGAAAAGTATAGGAGATAAGATAAGATTAGTGATTATTTAATAATACTAAATATACTTCAAGTGCAATCATGTTCTAAAAAAACAATTAATAATTTATAATTATGATAATTCACTATTTTGATTTAATCTGCATTAGTTGTATGTATCAATTTACATTCGTTTGATTTAAAGAGCTGACCACAGATTGTTCTTTTTTTTTTAAGATTCTGAAACTCCGGTCCGATTAAATTTTCAACAATGACAATTTAAGATGTGTAGATGGAATACGTTATTTATCTTGGATCCAAAACAAATAGAATAAATAATTGTTTACACATTTTTTGTTCAAATTAAACTGCTTTTTGTTTAAAAAACCGCATCATTCTTTAGCAGCCTGTCACAACAATAGAACCTGTAATCTTGTAGCTGTCTGCCATATTCGTCTTTCGTTCATTGTTATTATTTCATACGTTTCTAATTTTTTCACACGGAAGCCTTTAATAGATTTTTTATACGGTACTAGCTGTGCTCATTGTTGACCGCTGTACAGCTGTTCCTGTCTTTGTTAGTTGGTTTGCATAAGTTCCCAATGTGTTATCATACCGCAACTACTCTACGTGCTTTGATTGCTTAATTTACATTTACTAATTTCCACTTTAATATTGAAGATGTCTAACATAAAACATTTCTTTGTGCAGGTATTTCCGTAATGAATTTGACATGTAAACGTATGACAACCGGGATATTTATATACTAAAAATAGAAATAATACAGTAGATCTCGAACTGACATCACTAACGTTGTGTTTCGACTTCCTTTAAAGTACAATCAACAATTGTTTAACACTTATGATAAGTTACTTTCGTCGTTTTGCTATAATACCAACAAAACTATAAATTCTCAGAACAAGTATTGTACAATCCTTGTATAAGGATGTTATTCTCTCTTTGTTTCTGTTTCCTCCTATTCTAATTAGTCCATGACAAAATGTCAATAATTATATCGACCTCGATAGATGCGTTATCCTTCAGCAGAAAACCAAACAAAGTTTTAAACAGATGCAACTGTAACATGTATTTAAATAAATGGCTTCAACAATTACAACGAACATAATGTAAAGTTTAAATGGGGCCACATTTCATCTGTAGGGCATATATGGTACATCATGTGAAAGTTGATCGACAAAGGATTTTTTCTACGGAATGAAATCGTTGTACTGAAATTATTAAAAAATATGGCAGCTGTAGGTATAAATAGCGTCTTTGGTGTATTTATGAATGCATAGCTAAGAATTATATCTTTATATTTCAAACATTTAAACTTTTATGATCATAACTTATAATCTCCTCCTCAAAATCATTAACATAAATTGGAGAGACAATCACTCATCTTACATTAAAGCCTCATTATTTATGAAAAGAACAATCAGAAATAAACCCATTTATTGTTACACAAAATGTGACATTTAAACACATAACTTAAAAACTGAAAACATTTTCCCTTGTATACCTAATTGTACAATTTATATCATGCATGTATTTAATCAAATTTGGCAAATAGTTTTGTTAAATAAAAAAAAATACAGCATAAGCTGTGATTCAATTAATGATTTTGTAATCACACTTTGTAGCACAAATATAGAGCTGAGAGTGAAAAATATAGTAAAAATTATCACTTTCCTCATCAACAGGTATGCCATCAATGCTTGTGTCACTTTTTCTATAATTTTCGTCTGAATTTAGTTCTGATGCTATTCGTTTAAAGTTGTAAAAAAATCGTTTTCCGTAGATTTAGGTTAAACACTATGCTTGTATGAACATGTTCTATAAAATATTAAATGATTTAGTCGTTTGAAGGATTCTATCATATTTCCTTACTGTCTTTCATTATTCCCTTTAATTTTGCTTCAAATGTTTTGTAATTTCTTGTCGCTGTAGCTAAGCTCAGATGGTGTGTACTACATTTTTTATGATGAAACTCATTAGAACATCTTATGTAATATTGATTTTGACTCTAGCATGCACTGTTAAACGATCGTTTATCTAACTAGGAATAATTTTGTCCGCTTCACTTCGAGATTTTCTCACTTGAAGCTTAACTTATACTACGACAACATAAATTCATTTAACAATTCACTAAATTTTATTCATGCCATCCTATGATCCAAAGTTAAGTTGGTACATGGAAAGTTTAATTTGTTAATATCACCAAACGGCGCTCCTCTACATTGAAGCGTGTAGTCATTATTTCAGTTATAAGATTGTCTTTCAATTCCACTGTCTGATTTAACATTCTCTATTATTTTTTTTTTCTCTAAAATTGTGTGGTCAGCGTGTCAGAATATAGATTAGAGGCTTATGACCTATCGCATTCTCTTCATTGTTGCAATATAAATCTTACAATTGATTTTTTCTTTGAATTATTTCACATTTTAATTCCGGGAATCTTTAAATTAGGCTTAATGTACGATCTTGGTTGTGCTAATTTTTGAAGACGAAATGGTGATCTATAATAGCTCAAATACACTTTGGTCAATGGATAGTTGCATCATTGGCAATCATACCAAAAATTTATATTTAGGTAATAAAAAAAAATTTGGTTTGCTTATAAAGTGAAAGAAACTATATAAAAAGAGTCTCACATAAAATGTTTTAAATATGTGGAAGTAACGTATCAGGATTATAGAATGATCATGAAAAAAAGAACTCATTGGGAAGTTACATTTGACCACCAAGACATGTATTTATAACAAAAATTGGGTTGAGGCATCCAGTTATGAATCAGTAGAGGTGCATTTCAATTTCCTTTAAAGTTCGTTGATACAAGTGATTTATACTTTTGATCAGTAGCTTCCCATTTAATGGTTTCAAAACAAACAATAGCAGATATGAACTTGACATGTATTTAAAAGTTCGTCTACCAGGAAGTTTTTCTTTCTCTTTTTGTTTCATCTTCCTTAAGCGACTGCTTTAAATAATTTACGCGATGTGGAGGTAATATGCAGCAAATGTTATCAGATTATTACATGACATTTTATCATATCAGATGTATCATCAGCCCAAGAGCCGAAGGCTCGAGAGCTGATATTGGGTAAGGGCTGATAATACATCGTATAAAAAAAATGACATGTTATGATCTTTTTATCATATGCTTCAACAATGGACAAAAAAAAAAAACAGTTCAATGATATCGATCCTTTAAGTGGTACTCAAGTAGAAGTTCAACAAATGAAAAGTTTACGGACGACGGACGCCAAATGGTATACATCCGATATGAAATATTTCTACCAAATGCCTCAACAGAGGAGAAAAACAACAAAATTAAATTTTTCATATTGACGTTAGAAAAAAAAATCAACAAAACATAATCAAAAATGATATGTGATGATCTTTTTATGATGTAATTCAGCAGAAGAAATACAGACAAGAACTATTTTTAAATCTTTGAAAAATGCGTGTATTGTATCATTTGTTTTGCATTTTACATAATATATTTTCATGTTTCCTAATATTTGTTTTGTAACGTACTTAAATGTTATATTTTTCACTGAAAACGTTCCATTGAGGTGTATTTTCCGGAATTTACCGAGTGACGCCGGAATGCCATGCGATAACGTTACGGAAAGGCATGCGATAATAACCGGAAGCAGTTGATAATGTTTTTATATCAGCACCATTTCGAAAAATATGCAATTCACGTAAATGTAATGCTAATATCATACTGTACAAATTATAAGTTATTTACTCGAAGTTTACTATAATTGTTATTAAATCATCAATTTTCTCATTACCAGTCACTATTCCGAAAATTTTCTTCTGAATTTAGTTCTCACGCTAGTCGTTTAAAATGGTTTGAGATGTGTTCCAATAGATTTAGGTAATCCGCTATGCTGCTATGAACATTTTCTATGACTCATTAAAAAATGTAGTATGGTTTTCCCGTTTGAATGGTTTTACACTAGTAATTTGTGGGGCCCTTTATAGCTTACTGTTCGGTGTGAGCCAAGGCTCCATGTTGAAGACCGTACTTTGACCTATAATGGTTTACTTTTATAAATTTTGACTTGGATGGAGAGTTGTCTCATTGGCACTCATACCACATCTTCGTATATCTATTTTAAATCCTTCTATCATATTTCCTTCCTGTCTTTTATAGTTCAGTTTCAGTTTTGATTCCAATGCTTTATAGTTTATGGTCGCTGTAGCTATTTAACGATGATGTGTACTATATTTGGTATGAAAAAACTCATTAATACATCTTATATGATGTGCATATCGTCTCTTTTATTCATCGTTAAATCTTGGTTTACCTTCAGTATTATTTTTTTTTTGTCCGCTTAACTCTGAGTTTTCCAACTTTGTGGATTCACTTTTACATACGGCGACTTAAAACAATCACTACATTTTGTTTACGCCATCCTGTGGTTCACAGTTTAAGTTTGTATTTAAAGAGATGTAATTGCCAATATTACTAAACAGCGCTTCTCTGCATTGCAGTGTGTGTAGTGATCATCCAATTTATAAGTTTGTCTTTCAATTCCACAGTTAGGCTCAAAATCTCATAATTTCATCTCCCAAATTCACAAAACTTCTGTTGTCGGAATATTGTTATGATATTGTAACTATCATATTTATTTAGTTGGCCTGACTTGTTTTGTGTGGCCTAGGAATGTTTACATGTTTACATTGTGTACAAAATAAAATACATTGTGTTACAACTATGCAGTTTAGAAATCACTGGAACAATCATTGATACTAATGGAATGATTAGAACTTTCTATTTCACTTACATAACGTTTTCAGAATGATCATAACAAAAGATGCGTAATTTATATTTCTAGCGTTGTCTAGAAATTTCCGTTTGAGTATTTAAATGCAGACCCAAAATTTAGTTGAATATAGAGATTTGGACATAGGCATAGATAGACTTAGACATCGATAAACATCAACATTCTCAGCAGTTGGATTGACATTTTTATTTACAAACTATATCATACTAGATTGTGACCAATTGGATATAATATTCTGTGGATTCCCGTGAAGATTTCCGGATAAAGAAAAGATAAAAGATTGGACTCATATTTTGACAGTTAAGTTGACATTTCTTTTTGTGTAATACTTTTTGTAAACTAGTGTATAATAAATCTTGTCAAATTTTATTATTGATTTGTGTCTTTTGTTGGCTACAATTAAAAGGCGATTTTCTGACATAACAGAAATTGGGGGCTCGTGTTCGGGATAACGTAAATATCTCACTGAAAATTTTTCAGTATATTTTATTAGAATTAGGCAACAAAATTCTACAATATGGCATTTGATGCCGGTAAATTTTTGAAAACGCCAGACCTGGAAGGGTTTGATAATTTAAAAAAAGAGGAATTAGTGTTGCTTGCTAAACATCTGAAATTAGACTTTACAGTATTTATGAGAAAACAAATTATAAAAAATTTAGTAATAGACAAATTAGTTGACGCAGAAATTTTAGGTGAAGAGGCTCTTGAACTCAAGGTCGAAAATGTTGATGCTTTCAAATTAAAACAGCTTGAATTAGAACATGAATTTAAATTAAAACAATTGGAAAAAGAAGAAAGATTACAGATGGAGAAAAGAAAAGAAAAGAAGATGAATTTGAATTAAAACAGGCAGAACTTGAAATGAAGGAAAGGTTAGAGATGGAGAAAATGAAAATTGAAATGGCCAAAGAAGAAAGCAACACTAAATTCCAATCAAAATCAGAACATTTTAATTTTGATGCAGCAAAAACATACGTTTGGTTCCCAAATTTTGTGAAAAACAGTTGATAAATTTTTCCACAGTTTGAGAAAATTGCTCAAAATTTGAAATGGCCGAAGCCTTTTGGACTACAATGCTGCAAAGTGTTTTTGAGGGCAAGGCCGCTGAAATTTACTCAGCACTTTCATTAGAAAATAGTTCTGATTATGACACGGTTAAAAAGGAAGTTTTTAAAGCTTATGAGCTAATACCAGAAGCATATAGACAGACATTTAGGTCTTGTAAAAAGTTTGATTCACAAACCTATGTTGAATTTGCTAGGGAAAAAGAAGATCTATTTGATAAATGGCTTACGTCAAAGAAAATAGATAAAAATTTTGATAACTTAAGACAATTGATGTTATTAGAAGAGTTCAAGCAGTGTGTTCATTTAGACTTAAAAACACATTTAGATGACAAAACTGTTGAGACATTACAAGATGCAGCTGTTATTTCCGATAATTATAACCTTTCACATAAGAGAAGTTTCAAAGGTCTAAATTTTAATACTTCGAGTGGAAATTACAAGAATCAAAGCACTGAGCGTACTGATAGTAAGCCTGTTCCACAGAATAAGAGACAGTCTAGTTATAATATGTCTAGTCCAAAGTTTGAAACTTTTGAGAAGAAGTCACTGACTTGTGCTTATTGTAAGAAGAATGGTCACCTGATGGCTGATTGTTTTAGACTCCAGAAGAAGAATGACAGAGATAATAAGCCCAAGACCAGTGCTTGTACGACACCCCGTGTTACAAACACGTTGGAATGTCCTGCGAGTCAGGCTTTTAAGTCCAGTTTTTGTGATTACATGGAGGATTATATACCCTTTATGTCTGATGGGTTTGTTTCTATTGTTGATAATACTACTCCTCAGCCTATTAAGATTTTACGGGACACTGGAGCTTCTCAGTCTTTATTGTTAGAAGGTGTGTTGCTTTTGTCCGAGGAGACTTCTGTTGGTGCCTCCGTTTTGTTACAAGGGGTGTGGAGTTAGGTTGTATAGATGTTCCCCTCCATCGTATTTATCTGAAGTCAGATTTGATAACTGGACCAGTTGTTGTGGGTGTTCGTCCTAATCTCCCTGTTGAGGGTGTTTCATTATTGCTAGGAAATGATCTAGCTAGGACCAAAGTGGTTGCTGAACCAATTGTTACCAGTGAGCCGGTGGTGGATGTTAAATCACCTGAAGATGATGCTGAACTGTATCCAGCTTGTGTCGTTACTAGGGCGATGGCTAGAAAACAGCAAAATGAGGATTTGCAAGAAGACCAGTTTGATTACATGGACCTTTCTGACACCTTTCTAGCTGATATTGAAGGTCCCGGTAGCTCAGAGAAGGCCGTCATAAGACTACCTAGTATTAGCAAGAATGTAATTATGCCTTGGCCAGACGTAAACAGCCATTCATTAGACCGAAGGAAATTTGTCGAAGAACAAAATAAAGACCCTCAAGTTCTTCAGCTCTGCAAGAGGGCTCAACCACAGGAAGAAGCAGACAAAGTGGCCGAATGCTATTACCATCAAGACGGCATTTTAATGAGAAACTGGAGGCCCCCTGATGCTACCCCAGAGGAGGAATGGAGAGTGGTATACCATGTGGTGGTGCCTAAAGTTTATAGGCAAGACATTATTGGTCTTGCTCATGACACCCCCTTAGCTGGACACTTAGGTATAAGGAAGACTTGCCTTAAGATCTTGCAGCATTTCTATTGGCCAAGACTTAGAAATGATGTCGCAGAATACTGCAAATCATGCCATATATGCAAGGTTGTTGGTACGCCTAATCAGAAAATACCACCAGCACCACTTCTGCCTATTCCAGCCTTTGAAGAACCTTTCAGCCGAGTAATCATTGATTGCGTTGGACCTTTACCGAAGACCAAGACTGGAAATGCGTATTTATTGACGATTATGTGTACCTCCACTCGTTTTCCTGAGGCTATTCCGTTAAGGAATATCAAGACACCTAGTATTGTCAAAGCTCTGATCAAATTTTTCACGCTAGTAAGACTTCCAAAGTCTATACAGTCCGACCAGGGTTCAAATTTCATGTCAGGTTTATTTCAGCAAGTCGTGTACCAGTTCGGGATTGCTCAGTATAGGTTAAGTGCTTATCATCTAGAATCTCAAGGTGCCTTAGAACGTTTTCATCAAACATTGAAGAACATGATCAGAACTTTTTGTCTTCAATTTGACAGGGATTGGGATGATGGTGTTCACTTTTTACTTTTTGCGGTCCGAGAGTCTGTTCAAGAATCCCTTGGTTTTAGTCCCTTTGAGTTGGTATTTGGTCATACTGTGAAGGGACCTTTAAAATTGATAAAGGAAAAGTGGCTTACTGAACACACTGACTTGAATCTTCTAGACTATGTATCTAGATTTAAAGAAAAATTGTATACTGCTTGTCAAATTGCTCAGAACAATTTAAAAACTGTTCAGAATAAGATGAAAATATGGTATGATAAAGATGCCAGGGACAGATTTTTTGAGCCTGGTGATAAGGTACTTGTATTTTTGCTAGTCCCTGGACATCCATTACAAGCTAAATATTGTGGTCCTTATACCATAGAGAGTAAAATTAATGATTTGAATTATATTGTAAAAACACCAGATCGGCGTAAACAAAATAGAGTGTGTCACATTAATATGTTGAAACCATATTTTGAGCGTACTAATGAAGGTGAGAGTAAACCAGTTGCCACTTTAGCCATGGTTAAATTGGAGAACAATCATGACAAACCAGATATAACTGAACCACCGTTTAGTTGTAAAACTATGGAAGAGACAGTTAGATTGAAAAATTCAGAAATTTTGTCAAATTTAGATTCAAAACTTGCACATCTGTCTTTTGATCGTAGAGAAAAATTAAAAGCTTTGGTATTTTTTTTTAAAAATCTTTTTCCAGATGTGCCAAACAGAACCACTGCTGTTTGTCATGATGTCGATGTAGATGATGCTTCTCCAATTAAGCAACATCCTTACCGGCTCAATCCACTCAAACTTGAATTTATGAGACAAGAAATTAGAGATATGCTTGACAATGATATTATTGAGCCGAGTAACAGTGAATGGAGCTCTCCTTGTCTGCTTGTGCCCAAACCAGACAAAACTTTTCGTTTCGTAACTGATTTCAGAAAAGTAAATTCTGTTTCAAAATCTGATTCCTATCCGATTCCAAGGATAGACGATTGCATTGATAATATTGGAAAAGCAAAATTTGTGAGCAAATTTGATTTATTGAAGTGTTACTGGCAAGTCCCATTGACACAGAGAGCTCGAGAAATATCACCTTTTGTCACACCAGATGGCTTATTTCAATTTACTGTAATGCCGTTTGGCATGAAAAGTACTCCAGCTACATTTCAAAGAATGATCAATAACGTTATAAAAGATTTAGAATGTTGGTATGCTTATATTGATGATCTTATTGTATGTAGTGATAGCTGGGAAGAGCATTTAATACATTTATATGATACTTTTGATAGATTGTCACAATAAAATTTGACTGTTAATCTTGGTAAAAGTGAATTTTGTCAGGCCACTGTTGATTATTTAGGGCATACAGTTGGCCAAGGTCAGGTGAAACCTATTACGGCTAAAGTGGATGCAATTACCAAATTTCCTCCTCCTACAAATAAAAAACAACTTATGAGATATTTAGGCATGATTGGTTTTTACAGAAAATTTTGTTCAAATTTTGCTTCTGTTGTTCAACCATTGACTCATCTTTTACGGAAAGATTCTAAATTCATCTGGAGTGAAAATTGTCAAAACGCTTTTGAAAATAGCAAATCACTTTTAATTAATAGTCCAGTTCTGATCACTCCAGACTTTGAAAAACAATTTAAACTTGCCGTTGATGCAAGCGATGTAGGAATTGGAGCTGTTTTATATCAGGAAACAGATGATAATGTTGAGAAACCTATATCATATTTTTCTAAGAAATTAGATGAACATCACAAAAATTATTCAACTATTGAAAAAGAGTGTTTTGCACTGTTGTCTGCACTTCAACATTTTGATGTATATTTAAATCCCACTGTTCATCCTATTCTTGTTTATACTGATCATAATCCTCCCACCTCCATACATAAAATGAGAAACAAGAACCAGAGATTGACTAGGTGGAGTTTA
The DNA here is from genome assembly GCA_017311375.1 of Mytilus coruscus. Lineage (NCBI taxonomy): Eukaryota > Metazoa > Mollusca > Bivalvia > Mytilida > Mytilidae > Mytilus > Mytilus coruscus. The sequence goes on along the minus strand of CM029606.1, from coordinate 69,427,400 downwards.
TTGTTACAGGAATATGATGTTATTGTAAAACATATTAAAGGTAAAGATAATGTAATAGCAGATGCTTTATCTAGAACTTATCAAAACACTGTGTATATACTGTGTATTTTTGAAAATACTTACTATATATTACTATGTATTTTGTACATATTATTCATGAAAAGTTTTGTTACACTCAAACTTTTTTAAGGGGAGGTGTTATGATATTGTAACTATCATATTTATTTAGTTGGCCTGACTTGTTTTGTGTGGCCTAAGAATGTTTACATGTTTACATTGTGTATAAAATAAAATACATTGTGTTACAACTATGCAGTTTAGAAATCACTGGAACAATCATTGATACTAACGGAATGATTAGAACTTTCTATTTCACTTACATAACGTTTCCAGAATGATCATAACAAAAGATGCGTAATTTATATTTCTAGCGTTGTCTAGAAATTTCCGTTTGAGTATTTAAATGCAGACCCAAAAGTTAGTTGAATATAGAGATTTGGACATAGACATAGATAGACTTAGACATCGATAGACATCAACATTCTCAGCAGTTCGATTGACACTTTTATTTACAAACTATATCATACTAGATTGTGACCAATTGGATATAATATTCTGTGGATTCCCGTGAAGAGTTCCGGATAAAGAAAAGATAAAAGATTGGACTCATATTTTGACAGTTAAGTTGACATTTCTTTTTGTGTAATACTTTTTGTAAACTAGTGTATAATAAGTCTTGCTTAATTTTATTATTGATTTGTGTCTTTTGTTGGCTACAATTAAAAGGCGATTTTCTGACATAACAATATTAAATAGACGCTTCTAACCTATTGTATTTTTTTTATTGCTGCACTATTAAATTACTATATTGATTTCCTCATTTGAATTGTTTCATATATTGATACTTGGATTCTTGTTTAGTTAGTGAAAAGTATCGGTATTTTTGAAGACCACACGTTGACCTATAAAAGACGAAATGGTTGCCCTTTGCTGTACGGATAATTGTCTCAATATACCAAATTTCTAGGTGTTTATATTAACGTAGGTGGATTGTTTAGTTGTGAAAAAAAACTACTATGAAACGTGTCTTACATAAAAAGTGTGCATGTGCAGAACACTTATCAGGTTCCAAAAGAAACAAAATATAATTAAAAACCAATTGTTCAGAGAGCAATTGAAGGTCTTTCCACATCAATTTTCTAAATTATTGATGAGAAGCTACATCCAGTTTACTCAAAATTACTATTGGTGTCCAAGCTTTGGTTTCTTCATACTGATTCAATTAATATATGGTTTCTATATACTTTTGCCTGAAATAAAGGAGGTAATTGCCAACTTCCAGTTTAGAAAATGTCGAATTCCGGTCTCATATGATAGCTTTATTCAAACTGATTCCAAAAATATATGGTTTATATATACTTTTGCATGTAAAAAGGGAGATAATTAGCTACTTCTGGTTTAGAAAATGTGACTTCCGGTCTCATATGGTAGCTTTATTCACACTGATTCCAAAAATATATCGTTTGTATATACTTATGTCTGTAATAAGGGAGATAATATGCTACTTCCGGTTATAAAATGTCACTTCCGGTCTCAAATGAAAGGTTAATGTATGTCCATTCAAAAATATATGGTTTCTAGGTACTTTTCCATGAAATAAGTGCAAAAATGGCTACTTCCTTTTTACTCAAGGTCACTTCTGGTTGATATTGTTCAAGGTCATATGTCAACCAAAAGTTTGCAAAAGACCCTATGGCTTTATCATGTACCAAGTTGGAGTAATAATCAATTAACCTTAAATTGCATCATTTCAGGGACAATAACTCCTATAAGATGCCATTGGATTGTTTCAGACCAAATATATCATATCTTAATCACAATTAGTCAAACATTTTGCACTAGTTCTTTTATATATATCTTAAAAAGTGACAGTGGAGATCAAATAACAAGGAAAAGTCAAAATTTAGAATATGACCTTGACCTTTGACCTTGGCCTTAATTTCATTTAAATGAACTAAGGACCTCAAATCAATATACCGTAGGTCTCTATCACTTACCATTCATGCTATATATTTATATATCCCTTATGTCAAATACAGAAGGGGAAATAACTGTCATATGGAGTTTTCGTATCGCTTCGGTCAAAATTGGACATAACATTCTGAGCCTATAACGAGCAATTTGGTAAAATAAATTGGTCGCTTTCTTTTACGGTTACGGAGGAGATGCACTCACAAGGAAAACAGTGTTCGGGGAGATAACTCCTACAAAGAAAAGTATTCGATTAAGCAGGGTCAATTTCAAAAGCGCAATAACTGTTTGATATCATATGCAAAAAATCTAAGCGACATCTTGTAAAACCACAATACCCCGCAAGAAAAAAAAGTGGCGGAAGAAGAAAAACAAATAATTATCAGAACAAATAGAATAGGTCTTTCCACAGAAAAGTGGAAAGACCTAAAAATCTATTTGACTGTTATATTTCACCACCAACAAATGTATGTATAAGAAGGAATGAAGTAAGGTTTTGAATTATGATTAGTAAAGTTTCAATTTCATTCATACAAGTGTTTTATATTTTTGATCTTTAAGCTTCCCATCTCATTGTTTTAAAAGAAACAAAAGCAGGTAAGTACTTAAAAATTCGTTAAGAAGGACGTTGTTTTTTCTCTTTTCTCAGCTTCCTTGAACGACTACTTCACTTCATTCAAATGATATTTAGGTATAAATCAACGAATCTATATCCAGGTCTCAAATGACAGAAAGGTTATATTTTTGCAGTACAACTTATCAAACTAGACATATCATCGAATAAATTAAATAAAATAAGATCACATCCGAGAGGTTTCGATTGAAAAATATTTCTAAATTCTTTCCAATAACGTATAACCTATACTATTTTGTTGTTTGTTAATGCATCATCAACTTCCTTATATGCACATGTATGCCGTCATTATGTATGTCACTTTTCCGATAATTTAGTCTGAATATAGTTCTGACGGTATTCGCTCAAAGTGGTAGAATATTATTCTAATAGATTTAGATTAAACTTCATGCTTGAATGAAAATTTTCTTTTTAAACATTTAAAAATTTAGTCGTGTCAAGCCTCCTATTTTATTTCTGTGATGTATGTGTACTAGATTTGTTATGATTAAACTCATAAAAAACATCTTACACAATATTTATGTTTACATTTTCTGTTTAAATACACTTATGGCGACGTCACAAAAATCACGAAATTCAGAACCCGGTTTGTGGATTCCTTCCTGTGATTCAAATTCTTACAGTTGCACATTAAGAATTGTAATTTGTTAATATGACCATACTGCGTGTCTTTGTATTGGCGTGTGTAGCTATCATTCCATTTTGTCTTTTAATTTCACGATCAAGTTCAACATCCGTCACAATTTCATCTTGTAAATTCATATCCTTAACTTTAAAGTCTGAGTACAAACTTGCGTGGTCAGAATATTGAGTAGACGCTTGAAACCTATAGTGTTTTCGGTCATTGTTGCAGTGTAAATCAGACATCAGATTTTCTTTTGAATTGTTGCTTATTATAATCCTTGAGCCTTTTTTAAGTTTACTGAATGGTATGTGTCTCACTCATTTTGGAGAACTTACGGTGATCTATCGTACCTCAAATGGTTGCCCTTTGGTCTATGGATAGTTGCATAATTAGCAATGATATTTAATTTCCTCATTTTTATATACACATAATTGGATTGCCTTGTTTACTTTAAATGTGAAAAAAAATTATAAAACGTGTCTCACATAACAAGTTTACATGTGCAAATAAATCATCAGGTACCCCCAAAAAAATACCAAAATTCATTGGACTGTTACATTTGACCGGCAAGAAATGAATGTTAAACGATGGAATAAGGTTTCGAATCATGATACATTAAAGTTGTGTTTCAATTGTCTTTGAAATGTTTTTTTATAATTGTTTAACACTTTTAGTAAGTAACTTCCCATCTGCTCTCATTTCTTTGTTTATAAACAAACAATAGCAGAATCATATTCGTTTACCGTTTTTTTTTTCTCTCTCTCTTCGTTTCAGTTTCCTTTAATGACTTCTTTAAATAGTTCAATTGATATTGAGGTATTAAGCAAATAATGTATATCCAGTACCCCATTATCAAAGAGATTATAGTCTGGCTCAAGCTTTGCTGTCCATCAAAAAATTGCGATTATTTTTTTATTTGTGCAAACATTTGTTTCAAACAGCGATTTTCTTAAAGAAAATAAAATTACAACACGTTTCACGTACCTCGTGTCATCCAGAAACTGTCTAAATGCGTGTACGTAGCATTTTAAATTTCTCTATGGGAAATTAACATTGCAATGGTCGCCTATGTTTTTCCGGATGTTTTGTTTGGGAGAATATATTTACGTCATCAAAGTTCGCGCGACGTTACGCATAGTAATCAAAGGGAAATAACTCCTATGTAAAACGCTGACTTTGACTTGCAACCAGCTATAAACTACGTGTTGTGGCAATTAAAATAAAAATAAACATCAGATGTATGTAAAGGAATTTTGTAAATAAACAAGTGTGCCATTGGGGTTCTGTTACCCTACCCTTTTCATTTAATTTAGATTTTAAAAACGTATACCTTTTCATACATCTCGTAGGTAAAAATGTTACCGTTTCCCATATTTTTTGCGTTTCATGTGGTGTGTACTGTAACAGTGTAATACAGGCACTAAAGTTTAAAAAGAGAGAAAATTGGTTGAAAAAAAAAAAACACAACTGGGAACACCAAGAAAGATGACAAAAGAAGAAATTATGGGAACTTTATTGACCTTATCATATATTTCTGAAAGTTTTCCCGACCGATTCAAATATTTCCAATTGCAAATCCGCCACACCGTTTTTTATGCATGTCTAAAAGATTAATTCCGAAAAAGTAATTTACAATAGAACTTTGTTTACCTTCCAGGATTATCAAAAAAATGACGGATTTTTTTTTAACATGGGGGTATTTCTTGTTCCGCTACTGAGGATGTTTTTTTTCCTTTGCGAATCCATATGAGAAATGCGACTCCAATAGGATATATTTTGTTGAATAAAACGGTAGTTTTTCTCCGATAGATTTTTTTGATATTTTAATCGGATATAATAATTATTTTGGTAAATACAAATAATTTATTGTCTGGTGAAGCGCACAATGTCAGTGTAAATTGCAAAACATGCTCTCTACTTGAAAATGCAGGTCATCCTATGAATAAGATTAAATATGGTTTGCTGGCTGCAAAAACTGTGTATAATTTGTAAATTCAAACCGAAAATGGCCAAACTCTATGTTATGCAACCTTATCACCAATGAATGGGATGGAGTTCATTGTTTGCCTGTTTATGTACATTTATGATTTTGGTTTTTAAATCATTCCAATTCCGTTACATCCAAGCATTAATTGCTGCGGAATAATACAGAATATATGATAAATCAATCAAATATACATGTAGTACGTTACTTTTGTCTCTCAAATTGGTTCAACATAATAAAAGGTGAAATGTTATGTCTTGTGTGTATCCTTACCTATAAGGATCGCTTAGGCTTTATAGCTCAAAACGGTATGCCTAAGCACTTGGTGATTCTTGAATTAATGAGGAAGTATGGAGTGAATTTGGAACACTTTACATTTAATTTGTTAAATAATGAAATAAAATTGAGAATGGAAATGGGGAATATGTCAAAGAGACAACAACCCGACCAAAGAGCAAACAACAGCCGAAGGCCACCAATGGGTCTTCAACGCAGCGAGAAAACCCGCACCCGGAGGTGGTCCTCAGCTGGCCCCTAAATAAAATTGTGTACTAGTTCAGTGAAAATGGACGTCACCCTAAACTCCAAAACATATAAATGAACTAAAATTTAAAAACATACAAGACTAACAAAGGCCAGAGGCTCCTGACTTCGGACAGGCGCAAAAGTGCGGCGGGGTTAAACATGTTTTGTGAGATCTCAACCCTCCCCTACACCTCTAGCAAATGTAGAATAAAGAAACACATAGCAATACGCACAGTAAAACTCAGTTTAAATGAAGTCCGAGTCCGATGTCAGAAAAGGTAACAAAAGAAACTAATCAAAATGACAATGATACATAAATGAACAAAGGACTACTAGCAGTTACTGAAATGCCAGCTCCAGACCTCAATTAAACTGATTGAAAGATTATAACTTCATCTAATGAAAATCAAGTACAATACCTCCCGTTAGGGGTTTAGTATCATACTATCATAAAATAAATGAGAAGAACATAACCCGTAGCATGCCAGCAACTGGTTTTAGAATAAATGTGTTTATTTCCGATGCAAAGACCCTATGAGTGAATCAATATTAATGCCAAAATATGCAATCCTTAATGACTTGACAACAGTATCGTAACTATATCCTTTCCGAATAAGTCTGTTTAAAGGTTTGGTTAGCTTTTGAGGCGAATACCGACATTTTTGTGCTTTGTAAAGAATATTACCATAAAATATTGGATATGAAATACCTGAACGTATAAGATGTCTGCATGTTGATTTATATTTATGCATGATGTCCTTGTACCGGTGATAAAATTTAGTAAATGTTTTGTCCAGTTTGTGATATCGAAAAACTTGGTGTAATAATTTTTCATTAATACAGAGATTTCTTTCGTTGGAATCAAATACGTTGTTACATACTCGAGCGAATCGAACAAGTTGAGATATATAAACACCATAAGATGGCGACAAGGGAACGTCACCATCTAAAAATGGATAATTAACAATAGGAAATGAAAAATCATCTTTTTTATCATAAATTTTGTTATTAAGCTTCCCTTTAAAGATAAATATATCAAGATCAAGGAGAGGGCAGTGTTCATTGTTAGTATTAGCTTTATTCAAAGTTAGTTCGGCAGGATAAATCTCTTTAGTGTACATACTGAGGTCGTCAATATTGAGAGCCAATATATCATCTAAATATGTAAAAGTGTTATTAAATTTTTGAATCAGATGTTGTTTCGATGGGTCTTTGCTGATTTAGTCATAAATTGTAACTCATAACAATACAGAAACAGATCCGCAATAAGTGGTGCACAGTTATTCCCCATGGAATACGGAATCTCCATAGCGAATAAAAATGTATGTTTAAAAAATTTACACACTGATTCTAAATTCGGCTTTGACGCCGGGAACACTGTCGTTACCAGTAAAAGACGAAAATATGCACATTCAGGTCCTTATAAAAAAGATGTGGTATGATTACCAATGTTCATTATAATATCCATAATATATATAATTAATACCCACACTAAATAATGCATCTATAGTTGGCACTGGACGTTAAACAACCAACTATTAATTCATCCATCTTATCCTTTAAGGTTTGTGATTATTTATTTTATTCTCATATAATCTCCTTGATCAAGTACATGCAAATAACTGCAGATTTACGCTATAGTTAGGAGACCGCAATTATTGCACACATAAAAAGAAACACAAAAAGACAAAAAAAAAAACCAACACTTTACATATTCCATGCATTCGTAACGCTTTTCTGGGTTAACTTTCACCAGGAACTCTCAAAGATAGATATTTTAAAGCCAAATAGCATATAAACTAGAGGCTCCAAGGAGCCTGTGTCGCTCACCTGATATTTTTTTTACAATTGATGCATGAAAAATGCAACCGTTATACATTTGCTTTAGTTTCAGAGATATAAGTCAAAAACTGCATTTTCCCTCTAAGTTCTATTTTGAGCCATGTCTGAGATGTTGGTTGGCAGGCAGGGTCATCCGACACATTTTTTAAACTAGATACCCTAGTGATGATTATGGCCAAGTTTGGTTAAATTTGTCTCAGTTGTTTCAGGAGAGAATATTTTTTTAAAAAATTACAAAAAAATTACGAATAATTGTTAAATTTGACTTTAATTGGCAATAACTCCTTATAGGGTCAATTGACCACATTGGTCATTGTTTGACTTATTTGTAGATCTTTCTTTGTTGAACATTATTGCTGTTTACAGTTTATCTCTATCTATAATAATATTCAAGATAATTACAAAAAACTGCAAAATTTCCTTAAAATTACTAATTCAGGGGCAGCAACCCAACAACGGGTTGTCTGATTCGTCTGAAATTTTCAGGGCAGATAGATCTTAACCTGATGAACATTTTTATCTCAGTCAGATTTCCTCTAAATGCTTTAGTTTCAGAGATATAAGCCAAAAACTGTATTTTACCCCTACGTTCTATTTTTAGCCATGTCGGCCATCTTGGTTAGTAGGCGGGGCCACCGGACCCCTTTTTTAAACTAGATGCCCTAGTAATGATTGTGGCCAAATTTGGTTAAATTCGGCCCAGTAGTTTCAGAGAAGAAGATTTTTGTAAAACTTAACGGACGACGGACGACGGACGCCAAGTGATGAGAAAAGCTCACTTGGCCCTTTGGGCCAGGTGAGCTAAAAAGGATAGGCGTGAAGAGCTATATGACCAATAAAGGAACTACACATTCGCCACATTCTTTATGTGCATGTCGAAAGTCCGGAGCATGTAGTTCAGTGGTTGTTGTTACTTAAAGTCTATTACATCGGGGCTTAAAAAATTTTGTTACAGGTTACTAGCCCAGGACTTATTTGCAGCAGGATTTTACTAGCCCTGTTGGAAGAACTGCTAGCCAATCAAAACTGACTTGCTAGCCCGAGAATGCCTTACAAATCAGAGTTTGCTGCATAATTACAAAGTGGGTGTCCCTTGTTTTGAAGGCGGGATTATACACTGTATTTAGGAGTTACCATTTGATTTTATTGGGGGCGGGGAGGGCTAGGATGAAATTTGAAAAAAAGGCAGGACAGGAGTTTTGAGTAAAAAAAGAAGGCAGGATGAGCAACTTGGCAAAAAAAAAGGCAGGATGACAATTTATGAAAAAAAAGTCAGGATAAACTAATAAAAAAAAGGCAGGACCGAATAGAGTGAAAAATAAAAAGGCATGGCAGAGATTACAACCAAATGGTAGCTCCCTTAATAATTTTTGTTGGCCTGCTTTTTATTCTGTTGGTAAACAAACAGTGGTGCTTAACTTATCCTAACTGAGTTGTTCCCACATACAAAGCAGACTTTTTTTGGCGTGTTTGGGAAAATAACGGCAATATTCTCTGTTTTTTTTTTTTTTTCATCAGCAACACGGCCGACCTTGGCCAGTGGGATCTTTCTTTCCGGGACACTATAAATTGTCCTTTCCGCTTTTCCCGGTCGTATTTGGCATTTTTTAGGAGATGAATTGTCAGTCTCATTACCCCCTTCATCTACAGTTTTTCGTTTTAAAACTGACGAAGTTCCTGAGGTGCGAAATATTTGGTTGCATGGAATCCCGGATGACGTAATTGAATCTGATCGTCTAAGATAGAATAGTGATGAAGGGATTTTCCACTTTCTATTTTGGAAACGCCAAGAATATTTTGTTACTAGTCCGTCGGGCATATTGGGTTAAAAATTTTGGTTGCCCGAGGCGTAAATGCTCTAGTCCCGGGCGTTTAAAAACTAAATGTTTGTGAAAACTGAGTGTTTATTCATTACAATGTGGATTAAAAATAGATATTAAGAAATATTATAGACAGAGTTAGTTTTCTCGTTTGAATTGTTTTACATTTGTCATTTCGGGTTCTAGCTTTCATAGCTGACTATGCGGAATGGGTTTTGTTCATTGTTGAAGGCTGTACGGTGACCTATAGTTGGTAACTTTATGTCATTGGGTCTTTTGTGAAGAGTTGTCTCATTGGCAATCATATAACGTCTTCTTATTTATATAACAATGTGACAAACTGCTATTTTTTGCTATAAAGGAGGAAAATTTTAAACTAAAAATATGTTTATGTTAGTTGGCGAAAAAAAATTGAAAGTGGCGAAAAATATATTGTTTTGGCTAAAGAGGTGGCGAAAAAGAAAATTGACCCAGGGGAAACCCTAGTTACGTAGTTAACACTTTTGATAAGGTACTTACCATTTCCTTGTTTTTAAACAAACACAATTAGTATTTTACAATATCTTTATAAGGAAGTTGATTTCCCATGTTGTTTAGCTTTCCTAAAATACTACTTTCAATAATACAGGAAATATCATTAGAACAGAATCAACGAATGCATATCCAGGGCTGGCTACAATGAAAGGGTGTACAGGATTATACATAAAATATATACGTTCGCGTAATCGTCGATTGATATTTGACCATTTTCTAGATGTTAAGTTTACAACCTATTCGTATTTGCTACACAATATAAATAAATAGATGCTCGTTTGAATCAATATAAACGATATCTCAAATACGTCTACATCATATTCAACTTTAAACAAATCCATTTTATCATACCAAATATTCAAGGTTACATTCTTGGTATGTTTAATTTTTCAATTTCAAGAATCAATGGCCAATGTGTCTTAAGTTTAAACAAAGTAACAGTCAATTGATATCAAAACACTTCATTAACCTGGCTTGTGCTGACAATTTAAACATACTAAAAAAGAGAGCAACGGTTCTTATCTTGATGGTGTGGCCAACGATGACTTTAAAAGGTTATATTTCCCCTTTCGCAATGGCGATTTGTGATATTCTTTAAAATGCAAAACACTCGCATGTTTCATATAATAATATTCGTTTTGTCAATTTAGATTTCATTTTTAAGTGTTTAAGAAGCTTGAAAACGTCTGATATTACATGTAATAGTAGTCTCGATTCCTAATACACTATTCTCAATATTGTTAGCGTACATTTGAAATGAAGTTTTCGAAGTCGAACATATTACAATGGGACAAAAATATTGTTTACCATTAAATAAATGGCTTTAACAACTCGTAATATTTGAATACAACTTGATATAAACTTTCAAAGTTTATTAATATATTGAAATTATAAAACTCAAGTTGATATCAAACGATACTCATGTCTCACTCGTTATGAATCCTTTTATTAAACATGCGGATTACAAATGTACAAAACTTTAATAATTGATCTTAAACATCCGTGTTCATTTGTCTTTTCGAGGCCTTTTCTAGCTGACTATGCGGTATGAGTTTTATTCATTGTTGAAAGCCGTACAGTTGTAAAATAAAATACGTGTTTCTGAAGGGTAAAGTTGTATTAAAATTTAATGTTGACACCAATATTGATCTGTTGAGTATAGAATTTATATTCTGTTTTGTTTTTGTTTAGAATACACCATTCACCGGATATTAAATGCTTTATAATAACAAAACTTTGCAGTTTTTACGCTACACAAGACATATTTATGCGTCGATATGCCAATCCACGATTAACGTCTGTGTCAGAGTACTAAATATTGAAATTTAATAATGTCATGATTATGTAGGAGGTACCAAACACTCTCCAAGTTTATAATTTTGGACGTCAGATTTGCGTTTCATCTACAAAAGACTCATCAGTGACGCTCGAATAAAACAAGTTAAAATGCCAAATCAAGTACGAAGTTGAGAGAACTGAGGACCCAAAAATTTGGAAAGATATTGCTGAAAACAACATAGCATTAGCATTGACATACGAAGTGCTTTGCGACAAAAAGGAGCCTGTAGTTCAGTGGTTGTTTTTGGGTCATGTTTGTCATATTTGTTTTTCGTAAACTATATATTTCAGATTAAATTAGTTAATATGTAATCATGGTTATTTAAAAACGTAAGAGATATATATCTTTCAAATTTTACAACATCAAATGAATGGTGGTTATACGAAATAAATAAATAAACTAACAGTAGCAGTCATATCTCATATTTGATAACTGCAGTATGGTACATCATGGTGATCTCAGGTGCTCTGAAAGGGTAAGAATATTCTGCAGATAATGCTTGATGCAAAACGCATTATCTTCAGGATATTCTTACTCTTTCGGAGCACCTGAGATCACCCCTGGTTTTCAGTGGGCTCCGTGATGCTCAGTCTTTATTTTTCTACATTGTGTTTATTGTATTGTTGTTTGTCTTATCGTCGTTTTTCGTTGTTTACCATGGCATTGTCAGTTTGTTTTCGACTTGGGAGTTTGAATATTCTTTTGGTATCGTTCGCCTCTCTTTCACTGACAGATGAAACATGTATTAAAATATACAGAAGAGGTGATTTCAGCTTCCCAATTGTGAACTTTTCATTTCTATGTAGCAACATTTAAGCAGCGCCTGCATACAGGGTATATATATCCCAGTTGATACGATATTCCAGGGCTTGTGTTTTCTATCAAGATTTCCTTTATAGAGGGTTGCTGCTCACAAGGAAGCTATTAAACTAAGATTTCCAAGTGATGAAGTTGAATTCATCCCTTCGTAAGTTTTATGGACGCCATCACTAGTTGGTTGAGCGTTATGGAATATCCGTTTCACAGATGATAGCGGATATGTTCATAATGTCGTAACTACAATCCCGTCTCCTTTTCCCGAATGTGACCTACCGAATAACAATTATTACCGGGTTTGTACTAACATGAACAACACACGGGTGCCACATGTGGAGCAGGATCTCCTTACCCTTCCGGAGCACCTGAGATCACGTTACGTGTGTTTGCCCATAAGAATCATTCAAGAATCATTACTAAATGTGTACAGCAGGTGCAGAACATAATTGTACTTTTTTGTGTTTTAATCACCATATTATTTCCATGTGAGTTGTATTATGTTGTTTCAGATATAAAGAGGCTAGTATTTGTAGTTAATGAGAGATAATGTAATGACATATTAATATTTGTGCATCACGAGTGAATGCATATGATACATGTATTTGGTAAACAAGAATATTTTTTTGATATTATATTGTTCAAATTATTAATATAATGGAACTAAAAAAATTGTATGAAAAAGTTTTGGATTCTCAAATACTTTTTCAGTGGGCTCCTTGTTGCTCAGTCTTTATTTTTCTACGTTGTGTTTATTGTATTGTTATTTGCTTTATCGTCGTTTTTTCGTTGTTTACATTGGCATTGTCAGTTTGTTTTCGACTTGGGAGTTTGAATGTCCCTCTGGTATCTTTTGCCTCTCTTTTATTGGCTAAACGCACATCTAGTGCACAAAAAAGATTACAGTTAATATTATCATTCTAATTTGCATTAGGGTCAAATTTAAACTAGGTTTGCAGAAGTAATACTTTTGTCTCGCCTATTTACGCAAAAAAGGACTATTAATTGGGCGCATTCAAATTAATTTTCTGGATTTATAATTATCAGGAACACTCACAATATGTTCAACTATAGTAGAAGGCAAGAAAAACATATGTATTAATCAAGCATCTTTCTATTTAATTTGCAAAGGAATGAAATAAAAATGAAATTAAAAAAAACACCTCATGTAACAATTAGCAATCACAGAATTTACACTGATATTCTGTTGTATTAACATGCTAAATCTTTCGAAATTAAAATTTGAAGAAAAATTGAAATTATTCTATATACACAAGATTGAACGACTATGATACATATACACTGACTGGTAAGAACTTTATTGTGTTCCATCTATAGGCACAAACAATGCAAAAGGTAATTTCACTGCCATAACCTGACAGCGTAATAGTTCCGACTGGTTTTACCCCAAAAAGCTTTAATTCAGTCGTTTCTTTTTTTCGTTCAAGACCTTTGAAAAGGTAACCACTAAAATAAAATAAAAGTAACTACGTAGCTTGATTCTGGTAGCTTTTTTCGATTTGACTTAGTTCTGCTTAACAATTTTGACTTCATTATTTAACCTTATTTCAATCTCATTTAAATTAAAAAAAATGATTATTTGCTACAAATAAGGTTAACATCTGCATGATCAATGGTGTTATCTTGCCAAAGAAATTGCCTCTTTTTATATAAAAAACATTGAATGTTCTGTATCGAAATATTTTTGAAGCATTTTCTTATTTTTACTGTTCTTTATAGAAAAGATTCTGTTCTGCTGTTTCGAAAACAGCAGAACAGAATCTTTCTATAAAGAACAGTAAAATAAGAAAATGCTTCAAAAGTATTTCGATACAGAACATTCAATGTTTTATATAAAAGAGTCAAGAATTATCATTATAAAAAAATATATAAGGCATACAGCTATATCATACTGAATATCAAAATAAAACTTGTCAATCAAAAGCGGTATTATCAAGCAACTTTTGTTTTCAGTAGGAAACAACACAAAACAACTAATTGATGAAGACAATGAAATGAAATGATACACAAAGCCGTCCTTGTTTGCATGCATGTCCTTTCCCTAATTAAACTGATTAAGATACATATTTTTTAAATGATCACCTGTAATATACTTATTTATTATCGATGGTTTTTGAAACGTGAGGCTGTTTCTCAGCTACAATTTAATTGAAAGGTGACAGCCCTGAGATAATATAAAATGTGGCCGAGAAACATCCTCGAGTATGAAAGACCATTAATATTCTGTTGATTGTTATTTTGCATATGACGTCATTGACAACGGCACGTACGCCCTATGCTTCTGGCGATATTTTTTTATCTCATGCGAGTAGCATGATCTCTTAAAAAGTTTCATAAAAAAGATCAAATGAAAAAATACACCAAGTAGCGATAATACATACATATTATATGTTATCCAGGTCTCAGAAAGGGTATAAAATGTGACATTCCCGGCTTAGAGTTTATATTCCCTGAGCCAAAGGCGAAGGGGATATAAATCCTAAGCCGGGAATGTCACATTATATACCCTGTCTGAAATCTGAATTACACATATATTACGGATTAACCTTCCCGTAATTTTTTTTTCAGTACCAGTCATTTGTTAAACATTCACCATGCAGTTCAATATATTTTCCGCATACGTGAAGGATTTGCAATTTGCTGTGAAAATAATCCTATCGTATATCAAATAATTTGTGATAAAACTGTAAGACATAAATTAATTATTTCATGTGTAAATCGCGTGGTTTTAAATTAAAAACGTATTATTGACGAATACACGTCATTATTTTGCCTCTGTGAGCCTCTGGCGTTCTGTATGTGTTCTGTATAGCTTAAGACTACGTCACATAGTAACGTTCGTTATGATGACGTTGTTGAGGTTCCAATGTGGGTAAAAAAACGTCGTATATACCCCGGCAGTTTCCTGAATATATACTGACATTTCTGTGTTGTTATCCAATCACAAACATCGACACATTTGTAATCCGTATATTATATATATATATATTTAGACCCCTCTAACAAGAAATTCGTTTTGAATGCACATGTATAAAATTGCGGTTTTTATCCAACGCAATCATAGGTTTGAACGTTGTTTTAAATTTAGACTTGTCTATATTTTTTCGTTTGGGCTTGTATTATATTTGCCTTCGGGTTTATATGATCCGTTCATCCTATTTTGACTCAAAATTTAAGAGTCTATCCTAAATTGAGGTAAATTATGTGGCCTTCCAATAACCGTTTCGATTCCTAACATCACTGAAGAAATATTAATTGTCGAAATCCGAATATGGTGTACAAAAAATCTTTGCACCTTTGTTTGCGGCATACCATCTTCGCCGCAAGTTTATTGATTTCTGTTTGGTATTAAATTTATAGTTAAGATCCATTTATTATACCTTGTGATCCGTTTATTTGGCAATCGCCAATGGCAGTCAGCAGGATTTAAGAACATTTGTTGTTCGACCTGTTAGTCAAATGCGTTTTGTTAAAATATACTTTTTCACTTTTTTGGTCTTTTGGAAAATGTTGTTTGTGCTGTATTTAGACCCCTCTAACAAGAAATTTGTTTTGCATGCACACGTATAAAAATTGCGGTTTTTATCCAACGCAATCATAGGTTTGAACGTTGTTTTTAATTAAGACTTGTTTATATTTTGTTTTCGTTTGGGTTGTATTATATTTGCCTTCGGCTTTATATGATTCGTTCATCCTATTTTGACTCCTCAAAATTCAAGAGTCTATCCTAAATTGAGGTAATTATGTGGCCTTCCAATAACCGTTTCGATTCCTAACATCACTGAAGAGACATTAATTGTCGAAATCCAGATATGGTGTACAAAAAATCTTTGCACCTTTATTTGCGGTATGCCATCTTCGCCGCATGTTTATTGTTTTCTGTTTGGTATTAAATGCATACTTAAGACCCATTTACCACACCTTGTGATCCGTTTATTTGGCAATCGCCAATGGCAGTCAGCAGGATTTAAGAACATTTGTTGTTCGACCTGTTAGTCAAATGCGTTTTGTTAAAATATACTTTTTCACTTTTTTGGTCTTTTGGAAAATGTTGTTTGTGCTGTATTTAGACCCCTCTAACAAGAAATTTGTTTTGCATGCACACGTATAAAAATTGTGGTTTTTATCCAACGCAATTATAGGTTTGAACGTTGTTTGCAATTTAGACTTGTATATATATATATATATAATATTAAAAATATAAAAAATACCTTACTCCATTTACAAAAAATGGATGTGGACTGATAACGAACCAAAAACATACAAAAAACCTACTCCAAAAAGTCAAGGGACATAACAAAATAAATGTAGCTGCACTTGTGACAATGTTATATGAGTTACAGCAGATCAAGTGTATGCGTTCTTGCTTCAACAGTACACAGACAGTTCATTTATTTATCATGTTTATTAGTTATATGTTTGTGTAGATTTACGAGAAACAAATTACATATTTTGAAAAATATGTATTTCTTCAAATGATTTAAGCAAAAGTGTTTAAGCCAAGGCTTATGTATGGGAAACCAAAATATCACTCAGGTAAAACAAATACCATACACAATATCACACACCTATACCCCCTCCAAAAAAAAAATTTGACCCCAAAAATTACCCTTATTTCAAGTAAAGAGCCCTAAATTTTCATAAAAAAAAGCAAAAACACCCAAAAAACAGCAAAAACTTTACTCCCAAAAAAAATTTTTTAACTTTTTTAAAAACCTTAAAACACCCAAAAAAAACAACAAAAAATTTCAAAAACAAAAATAAAAAAGGTCGGGAGAACACACCGCGAAAAATTCTGTTGGATTTTGGAGAAAAAAAAATCAATTTTACTTTAAAAATGAAACAACCTACAGCTCCCGATTTATCAATGGATATACCATTATATCCAGAATTACCTACAGAAGATGGACAAAATTATAGACTACAAAAATAACAGAAATAGAAAAACATTAATAAATGAGAGAGATAAACGAAAATCACTATACAAAAATATAAACGTGGAGTTAATGTTACTGATGGTGTTGATACAAGTTTAATTTCGACATCTGTTGTTTTAGCTGGTATAGGAATTGCTTTTCCTATCTTTCTTCCCATACAAATTGCAGCTGTTGTATGTGGAAGTTTAGGAGGTCTAGTTAAATTAATTAGAAGAAAGTTGACAACAAAATCAAAAAACATTATGAAATTAAAACAATGGCAGAATGCAAGTTAAACAGCATAAAAGATTTAATATCAAAATCTTTAACTGACGGACAGATAAGTGCAGATGAATTTAAACTTATTTTAGATGAATTAGAAAAATTTAATGAGATGAAAAAAAAAAAAAAAGTAATTTTAAAAAGTTTACCAGATGATGAAAGAAAAAAACTAATTGAGGAAACAGAAAATAGAGTAAAAACGAATTAAAAAAAATGGAAAATCTTTGATTTTCTTTAATAAAATCGTTATACGAATTTTAGTTGATAACGGAAATCCACCAAACTATGAATCAATTTTAATTAAATAAATGGATGAAGAAACAAAAGAAAAATTAGTAAAAATGTAAAAATAATGTTAAATAAAAATTTAATTATTTTTATCTTAAGTTGTTTTAACAGGTTCTTTTTATTGTTTATTATCTAATATTTTAGATGAATAAAATGGCTGAAGGAGGTTATGAGTTTGATAATCCTGAGTTTAAAAATAATGATTATGATGAAGAAGAAGAAGAAACTACTTTTCGAAATGATGAAGAATTTCAAAGTTCTATAGACAAGGAAACTGAGGTATTAAGATATTTATCAGAAAATGACACTAAAATTCGTGAAAAGAAATTACCGAAAAATGAAAATAAGATTTTATAAAAAATAATGAATTATATTCAAACAAAATTACAAAGATTTTTTTACCAAAGAAGATTTTAATGGAAGAACAATGTTGTATGTAAAAGATGAATATGGTAGGGAAATTGCATTAACATATTATCAAAAAGGAGTATTAAAATTTTATAAATTTAGCACTCTTCAAAGAAAATACGGTGTTAATTTTGTTAGAGATGTTTTAGGTGTAGATGATTATAAACTTCCTGAAAGAACAATAGAAAGTAGAGCAGAGTTTCAGAGAATGTTAAATGAAGGTCCAATTTGTGAACTCAATAATATAGAAATTCCATTAAAAGAAATATCTACACAACAAGAAGTACAAGAATTATTAGAAACAGCAAGTAATTCAGAAACATATGTAAAAGAAATAGAAACTTCTTTTATAGAAGAAGGAGTAACTTACAAAGAAATGGAAACACAAACAGATATGACAAAAAGAGAGATGGATGGTGTAATCAGTGCAATGACATCAGTAAAAGAAGAGATTGCAAATGAATTAGCAAAACTAAATGAAACAAAAAAAGACTTAACAAAAGAAAATACCAAATTAGAACAAGCTAAAGAAGATAATGATGAATTTCAAATAAATAGAATAAGTAGTCGAATAAGAGAGTTGGAATCTGAGAGAAGTGTGAGACTAGAAGTAATTAATATTAATAAAGAAAAACTACGTAGTCAATTAAACAGAATTAAAGAGACAATACGTAAAGTATTAAAAGAAGACACAACATTAGGTGAAAGAATAAGAACATTATTCAGAGAACAAGGAATAACAATAGTTAGTGTTTTAACTGCTTTTGGAATGATTATTGGTGTTATAGTAGAAACATTTACTGGTGGAACTACTTTTATCCTTCTCCTCCTCCTCCACCATCAAAAGGTGGTGCACAAGATTGGATAAAAAACAATTAAAAATCTTGGAAAACTATTATCTTTTCTTGCAGGAAAATTAGCAGCTGCATTACCAGGTATTATAGGTTCTATTGTATCTTGGTTATTGTCTGCAACAAAAGACGTAGTAAATTGGTTTGCAAACAACTTATGGGCTTTGCTTGTTTTGGTTGTTGGTTTATTGTATGCTGCTGCTAGGAATATTTAAAAATAAATTAATAAATTTTATAAATAATAAGTGCTGTAATACCTAATACAATACTTCCAAATATTATTGCTTTTTATTATCTTCGTGTTCGTCATATTCATTTTTTGTGTTGGTTCTATTTGAACTGGTTCTGATTTTTTGGTTCTGATTTTTGGTTCTGATTGAGATTGTTGAATCGGTTTTGGTTTATTTGGTTGGAAATCGACAGGATCGAGACCGGTAAAATCAAAATTTTATTATTTAAATCATCATTTAAACCGAGTGTTTGATTTTCTGTTGCAATTACAATTTTGTTGTTATAACCAACAATGGTGTCAATTTGTAATACCATATCACTGGGAGACATATATAAACCAAGTCCATAAGCATAATCAACTTTACTTCTTGCGTATTTTAAAACATTTTGATAATTTTTATCTGAGTGGGTAAATCGATAGGACTATTAATAACATCTTGTACATTTGCTAAGAATTGTTTTGTGCATCAAATCCTGTTCCTACTTTTAATATTTCTACCCTTGTTTGAGATTGTGCCCTAATAATGTCCATACAAACATTCTAATACTTTCATTGATACGTTCAATACCTGCTTTTGTAAAACCCTCTGATTTATCTAATATAAATGTTGTCCAAGCCATACTTATATCTTTTGTATGACGAATTGTATCATGAATATTAAAGAAGGACCATCCCTGAATGATGATATCTGTATTCACCACTTGGTTTATAATATTCAGAAAAGTTCCTAATCCTTTAGATGATGATTCTACTTTTGTCTCCAATCTGTATTTGGAGAAACATCAAATTCATTGCATAATTTTTGATATACAGCTTTGTCATATGGGTTTTGTAATAACAGAAAGAAGAATCTGTTGGTAAAGGTGATTTAAGTTCTTTAAAATTCTGGCAATACAATAATATAAATGAAACATATAAAGTGATTTAGTAAGATTTGAAGTATTTTGTATATGATCATTATAAGAAACACCACATCCTGTACTTGCACACCAGACTGCAAAGTTTAACTGACATTGCCACCAATCAAACGAAGAATGAATCCATGTATTCCATGGTTCGTTGGTGTGTAATGATGGGTTTTGATATTTTTGAAATAAATCGGGAAAGCTGTTTTAAAGTTTTCTTTTGATTTACAAATATTATTTGATCGACAAGATTTATATCTTTTTAGAATACTTAACACTTGGATTATATGATACATTTGGATTATATTTAAATTCTTTTGTTATCATTTTTATATTAAAATGTACCACACTATTTCAAATATTGATAAGACAATTAACTTACAACAATACATTGATAACAGAGATGGAAATAAACGTATTGGTTTAAAATCTATAAGATATAGTGTAGGTTGGTATAATGTTTATAATGGAGTTATAAGACAAACAGAAGAAAGACTTCATAGGATTAAAGATGGTTATTATAGTTTCCAACAAATAGCGGATGAATTTAAAAAAGATATTGTATTATCCGTAAATGAAACAAATGGTATTGCGTCATTAAACACTCCTATTGAGTTAAGGATAAATGAAGATTTGAAAATATGTTAGGATTTAATAATGAACGTAAATTCGAACCTAATGAATTACATTTTGAAAAAAATTTGTAGATTTTGCTATCCATAAATCATTATATATCCATTTGGAACAAGTTAGCACTTCTTATAATTATCTTGATGGTATGCCGAGTACTTTGTTGGCTGTTGTTCCAGTCGAGAATAAAGAGTTTGGTGAAGTTATAACAGCGAGATTTGAGCATCCGGAATATAAGTGTTTAGTAAATGGTGATATAACAGAATTGAAATTAGAAATTAGAGACAAAAATAATAACAAGATAATTAATCATTTACCAATTAATTGTGTTTTAGAAGTTATATAATTTATTTAATAAAATGAGCATACTTGGTGTCAAAAAAAAACGTAGATACATCGGAAATAAAAAGGAAATATTAAATATGAAGAGTGAGCTTCAAACAATGGATACTAAGGATAAAATTTACATCGGAGTGTCGCTGCCCTAAGCATCAGAGTTTTAAATGTTGAAAATATATTTAGTAATATTAAAATAAACCAGACAGAAAAATAATAAGTATATATGCTGGAATTGATGGTCCAATAAATGGAAATAAAAGTTTAATTTTGGTGATGGTGGTGGTTATTATTTAATGAACTTTCCAGGACAAATATTGGGTATTAGTTTAGTAAGTTTAAGAACAAGCACAGATATTATAGCCATTAAGATGATGGTTAATGATAAGTCAACTAGTTACAAAATGAGTTTGGATAAGGGTGTCACACACGGTTTTAATAACTTTTATACACCTTTTGAAGTTAAGGCTGGAGATTTAATAAGTTTTATTAGTATGACTAATAATTATACATGTATCAATACTCTAGTATCAGTGGTAATTGAATTATTTTATAACAAATTTAATCCTTAAAATGTCGGCATACGGAAACAAATTAAACCTTACAGAAAAATAAGAGAACCCCGTGGTGTGAAAGGTATTCGCCAAAGTGTATCAATAACAAATAATCCTTCAACTATTGATCAAAATCAACAGCTATTAGTGAGATTCCCCAATCTAAGCAATAATGATGTTATTGTTCCTGGAACAACCAGATTGGCATTTGAAATAGAACTCACATCTACAGACGACAATGCAACTATATATCAAAACATAGGAAGAACAATAGTTAAAAAAACAACAATTCGTATAAGTGGAAATGAAATTATGTCAATTGATGATAGTGATATTTATCATTGTTATGTTGATTTATGGAAATCTACATCTGAACGTTTAAATATGGCATACCAAGGAATTGGTGAAACAAACATGTTAAAACACAGAGTTGGTGCGGATGATAAATCATCAGACATAGGTGATGAAGCAATTGCAACTGCATATGGTGCAAGATTTTGTATCCCACTTGATTTTGAACTATTAGAAACTCATATGCCTTTTATCAAGCAGGTCTTGGTGATAGACTTGAATATGAACTTACATTTAATAATTATAGCAATGTTATTAAATCAACAGATACATCTGCAAGTTATACAATCAAAACATTTGTTTAGAATTTGATATGGTTACTGATGCAGAATTAGCAAGACAGATAAGACAACAAGTTAATGGTAAGATGGTTATTTTGTACGATAGAATACTAAGACATAGAAAATAACCAAAAACAAATCTGATACATTGTGGAATATAAATTTAAATGTTCCAGCTAGAAGTATGAAAGGAATTCTAATGTTGTTCGAAGATCCTGAAAGAACAAGTACCGAAACTTATTATAATCCTAACATAACAAAAGTAGAAATGACAATAGAAGGTGTTCCAAATCAACTATACAGTCAAGGAATGAAAGCATATCAACAATGGGATGAAATAAATAAATTCTTTGCTTTAAATTCAAAAAGAAATAAAACAACAGAAGAAGTTTTAAAGGATTTAAATTTATCCTATACAACATTAGAAAATATCTTACAACTAATTATGCATTATGGTTAGATTTACGTTCAACAGATGACAACTCATTACACGGTTCAGGTAGAAGAATTGAAAATGCTTCTGAAGGTATAACAATCCAAATAACTAAAACAGCAGGAGCAAATAAATCAATAAATGTTTATCTGTTTGTAATCCAGGATGCACAAATTAATTTTGAAGATGGAAGATTTAAAGAAGTTAATTACTAGCGGTTCCCTTAAAAATGGAAACAAACGAGCGGAGCGAGATACACCGATTCCCTTTATGAATTACCAAAATATCCCCATTGTGCTATTATATGTGGACAAACAGGATGTGGAAAAACAGAGTTTGTTCTTGATTTATTAGAAGGAGAATATAGTGAGTTTTCAAATATATAGTCATACTTTGTCCAACCATCCAATGGAACAAAGCATACAAAAATCGTGAATGGATTGGTGATGTTAGAAAACCAAAACAAAAATCTAATAATTGTTAATCCTATTGTTGAAGTGAGAGAAGCGAACGGTTCCTTTATGAAGAAGAGAAGCTACAAGAACTACTAAGAATGTTCTTTAAAAATATGCTGGTCATCCAACATTATATATCATTGATGACTGCAGTGCAACAAAAGAACTAACAAAGAAAAAGATATGCTGTCCGAGCTTGCATTTTCAGGAAGACATGCGGAACAATCAGTGTGGGTCATTTCACAGAGATACAACTCTGTTTTAAAGATTTAAGAGAACAAACAAAATGGTTATGCATGTTCTACACAAAAGATAGAGATAGTTTTGATAATTGTCTAAGAGAAAATGATGTTATTCCTACTTTGGAAGAAAGACAAAGAATAAAGGAAGAACTTAAAAAAGAAACATCGTAAATTAATATTAAAGACAGATCAACCTACTGATTATTGGTTACTTAATTGATTTTTTAGCAATTCTCAAGTAATGCTTAAGTAATGCTTAAGTAATTCTTAAGTAATTTAACCAAAATAAGTAATTTTTAAGTAATTTAACCAAAATAAGCAAAATAATGCTTAAGTAATGCTTAAGTAATTCTTAAGTAATTTAACCAAAATAAGCAATAAAAAAGCAATGCTGTTGGAAATACTAACAATTGCAACAAACACTGCAGTCTTATCATTGGTTGGATATGTTGTATTTAATTTTTAAAGTTAAAATAAATTATATCCGTTTTTGAAACGTATAAAATGAATGCTGAAGAATTATTAAGCGAGCAAATTGTGGAAAACATAAATATTGATGATGAAGCGAGCGAAGTGAACGGTTCCTTCAAGAAAAAAACGCGAAAGATTATCATCCGTTGTTGCTGGTGGAGTAGTAAACAATATCTGGGTAAAGAATTACAACTGTCAGATATTGATAAAATGACAACAGAACAAATAAACAAACTATACTGTAAATATGAAGCAAGATTGGGAGCTAGTATGACCAAGACATTAGGAAACTCTTTATAAATTTATATGTCATGGGTGTATCAAAGTTTTTCAAAGTTGTTAATCCACCAATTTTAATACAAGACTTAGAGGAAGATCCTTTTATCAATAATGCTTTAACTAATACATGTTGTGAACTGTACTATAGATATGGAATGTATCTTGCTCCTTTTACTGCAATATTAACAACAGCAAGACATATCGAACCACTTGCTTCGCTCGATTTCCGAAAAAGATGAAAATAATGACATAAAAATGATGAATGAAAATCCTGAACAAAAAGAAAACAAAGAAGAAAAAAGAAGTATTTAAAAACCCAAACCAAAAGACCCAAAAGAGTAGCTGCTGGTAAGAAAGGTGCAGAAGTAAGAATAAGAAATGCAGAATTGAGAAAAAGAAGTGGAAAAATTAAAAAGAAAATTCAAAAATCAAACAAATAACAAAAGATTCTGATACAGAAACAGATTATGAATCAAACGAACATATCCCTTCTGTCAAGAAACACTCCAGTTCCCTAGTTGATTACAAATTTGTACTTTTTCCTATAAGTATTGTTGGATTGGGATTGTTTTTACAACCAAAGTAAGAAACCAGAAAGAATGATTAAAGAAATAACAAAACCAGAAAACAAAAGAAAGAAATTGATCCTTTTGAATTTAATTAAATTTAGTACATTAAAATGTCAACACAAAAGACGGAAAACAAATAGCAAATATGTTATATCATGCTGGAGTGGAAACATTGTTAACAGTTGGATATGCAGAAATAGGTAAAAGGTACTAAGGAGACCAGCACCAAAAGTAGATTTTAATGTAAATGATGTTGTAATGTTATCCATTGATATATTACTTGCAATGGCAACAAAAGATATGTTGATTAAGCAAGGTATTATACCTGCTGATATCATGAAGTAATAAAAGGAACCGCTTTTTTTATTTTATTTTGTTTTTAGGAATCGCTTGTCGCTCTAATAAAATGGCAAGTGCTTTAGCAATGATGCTTGGTGGGGCAATAACAAATGCTTTTGCATTTTCGGGGAGTAATTATTTATTTTCACATATGGGTAGTAATGCAAATGAAGAGAAAATAAGACATGATAAAGCTATAGAAAATTAGAAAAAGCACAAGCAGAATGGAATAAAAGAAGAACACAAAGATTAGATTTTCTTAATGAACAATTACAAAAAGAACATCATGCCGAACATACTTTTGAAGATGTTGACCAAGCAATGAAACAATACTATTACATTACAAGTAAACAATTAACTCCATTATCACCCAAACCTAAACTAAGTGATTTTATACACCATCAGATGATCAAAAAATAGAGAAATTGCATTTGTTGTTGGTGGTATGGTATTAACAGGTTTTGTTGTTTGGAAGTTAAAATAAGCGAGCGAAGCGATGATTACCTTGAAGAAAATGATACATTTAAATCTAAAATATTATTCCTTTGATTAAAGTTTTTAAAGAGGGTTATAAAGAAATAACAAAATAAATTAAATTTCAGGACATGGTTTTTCAAAACATATTCATAAATTTTGTCAGGTCTAATGAAAGCATCCCAACCAGGAGGAAACTTAGATAACTTTTACCTTTAAACTTTTCCATTACTTCCATTTGTTTTGATGTCAAAGGACATTCTCCATCATCTCTTAAACAACATATCTGATAATTTGATAATTTTATTTTTCCTAATATAACTCTAGCATAAGGATCATCTTTCTCGGTATAAGCTTCAATCATTTTAAAATAAAATTTAAATTATATATTTTTAATATCCATAAGGAAAACTTCTAATTAGATTTTCATTTTCATAACATACCATTCTTTTATCAAACATATAATCATAAGCTTTAACTTGTTTAACTGTTTTAAGTTGATGATCTTTTCCTATTTTTATGTTGTCATATTTTACAGTTTCATATTTTTCATTTTCATCAGTAACTATTTTTATTTTTTATCTAATGTAATCTTTTCTTCAACTTCAGCATTTAATCTAAAACCTTTACAACAGCTAACTAGTTTTTCTGTATCTAGTTTCATTGAATAATCTTTGGACCAGCAGATATAAATTGTTTTATGTGATTAGCATTGTGTTTTGAAACAATTTCGTCTGTTAAATCACCTAATTTACTTCCCATCATATTTTCTACTTTTTACATGCTTCAGAACCATCATCATTGTAAATACAAGAATCTGTATCCATGTATAAAACTCTTTCTTGTAGAATATCTAATAATTCGTATAATTTTAATCTAGCATGTGCTGTTGTAAATAAAGCTATATAAACATTTACACTTGGATTAGGTTTAGAATATTCTTCTTTTCTTTATATTCAGTTAATACAATATTTTCATCTAATATCATGGTACTTATATCTTTATATTTTCATTAAATACTATTTTAGTTATATGTTCTAAAGTAAAACAATATTCTTTTGTGTAAAATTATCTCTCATACCAAAATGTCCCCATAAATTATTTAAACATATTTTAGCTATAAATCTTAATCCTGAATTGTGTTTAACTTTGTCAATATCTAGATTATAAGCAGCATTATCTATGATATATTGTATTTTGGTTTTACATTCTTTATCGTTCTCACAATCAGGTTTACAATATTTAGGATCACATTTACATCCTGAAGCTTCTTGTTTATATTTCATAAACGTATCTACATAAAGTTTAAATATATCTGTAGATGTTTTTCAAAATGTTCTAGTTCATATATTTTTGTAATTTATAACCTTTTCTATTGCTTTATCTATTTCTATTGTAGACCAAGTTCCTACTATAACTCTTTCCTCATTAGAATGTATACATTTTCATTTTAATATTTTTACATTCTTTACATCTTTTATTTCATGTATTTTATCATGTTTATTTAAAGTAGGATCATCTATGTGTTTACATTTAAAAGATATTTTATTCATACATGTTCTACATAATCCAAAAGTAATTTATGTGTATTATCACTAGTTAATTGTTTATAAGGTAAAACAGGGTGATACAACCTTTAGGTGGTAATATTTTACATTTCATTATTCCGAAATAATTATTTTTATATAATCATCTACAGAAATATCTGTATATGTAATAGGATGTCCTATAGGATATTTACAATATTTATTTACTGATGGATACAGAGAACAAAATCTACATATCTACCTTTTAAATCAGAAAGATTATTGTATAATTGAATAGTTTCTGTTCTTCCTCCATAAAATGCATCTCTTTATCAATAGGTTTTAAATGTGGATCAACTTCAGGATATTTTGTTGATCAAACTCACATTCCCATATTGTATGAATTTTTACATTTGGTTTTAGATAATCTTCAATAGTTTTAAGTCTTTCTTTAGTTTGGTCATATAACTCTTTCATAGTTTTTATTTCTATCTTTTTACATATTTCTTCAGGACTATAACATTTTGTACATCCATGCCAATAACATCCAAAAATTCATAAACATTACGCATTTTATTTTCTATCATAATAATAACCATCGACTTTATAACATTTATTATTAATGAATAATTTCTTTTCACCTGCTCTTTAGCATGTTGAATCATTATACCATATTCTAAAGAAATATACTCTAACCATTGTATTGATTTTGTGAATGTACTTTAATTGTCATCTTTTGTGAATTCCAATTGTTTCATTTGTTAACATTAATGTTTTAAATATTTTTGTACAACATTGAGCAATTGTAATATATTGAAATGGATCAATACAATTATTGGTTATATTTAAAATAATTTTTATACAATGTACAACCTTTTGACAAAATTAAAACATCCAAAAACAATAATAAAATATTTCTTTATAGAATTTAAATTTTTATCTTTTTGTTTCATACCATTTGTCAAATTCTTTTTATTTTTGGTAGTCATAGTATCAAAACCATAATATTTTTATCAGGATATTTACCTTTGTATTTTTGGTTTTCTGTTGTATTAAAATAATGTGGAAAGTATCCTTTGTTACCTTCAAAACCAAATGTTTTTGGGAAAGCAGCTAATCCACACAATGTAAAATTTATTGAATCTATAAATCTTAAATTTATTCCTTTAATAAACATAGCTGTTAATTTTAGTCCAGAAGAAATTATGTTATGTTCAATTTTATTTTTACAATGTATCCTAAAATCGGTTGCATATCATAACCTTTTCCATAATGTGAAATAAAAGTGTAGTCTTTAAATTTGTCTCTTATGAAATATTTACAAAAGTTGTCTATTACAGAATTTCCTATAGGGTTTCATATTTAATTTTTCTACATCACTAAAACAATCATCTATGTCTAATTTTAACAAGTTTAAATTATCAATATTGAAATCACATTTAAATACTTTTACATAGTTATTTTTAAAACAATAAATATTTTCTAAATCGTAAGCTATACAAAAATTCATTATATGTATTCCTGTTTCTTGATTTGCTTCAAAATCAAAATATATATATTTATTATTTTTACTTGTTTTGGTACTGATGGTTTCATATAACATAAGTGTTCTTCATTACTTTCCGTGTATTTTTCGTAACATATTAAACATATTTTTCACCACATTTATGGTTTTACCTGTATATGTTTTATTACATTTTCACAAACAAGTTGTTTTCTAATAGTTGTTACTGTATTATCTTTACATGTATGTTGTTCAGTATAACCAATTAAACATAATTTACAAAATCTACGTTTTGCTAAAAATCCTGTTATGTTTGTTATTGTATCAAAATGTTCATCATGATAATATAAATATATTTGTTCGTTGTATTCTTCATTACCATTATATAAAATATGTTCTGTACTATTTGATGTAAAATAATTATTCTCATATTAAGATAATTTTCAAAATTTTAAATCTTCCAAATCATTTCCTTCTTCTTTATTTCTACTCCTGATTGTTCATGCAAATCTTCAGCTAATCTTTTTGTAATGGTCTACTTTCATTGATATGTTTTAATTGAGAATCTGTAAAATCTTTTAATAACTTATTTGAAGCTAAAGAAGTTACAATTGCCCTTGATAAACATATTGTATCATCATTTTTATTTTGATAATACTTTTTTATTTATGACATCTAATATTTTAAAGCTTTACCTTTTCCTCTTTTATTGGGTATAATAGTAACTTCAAAAATAACTTCTTCTAAATTTAATTCTTCAGCACTATTTAATAATCTTTCCATTTGATCCATGAATAACTTTTTAACTGTATTATATGTTCTTATAGGCCAGCTTTTATGTTTAGCAATTATGATTTCATGAATAGGTACTATTTTAATTCTTCCATTAGGGTAATCTTTTATAGAATAATCTATCATGTGATCAAAAGCATTTGTAAATGTTTCTTGTTTTTCATCCTTTAGACTAATTTTATAATTAAATACATAAATACTTGCTTTATGTTTATATTCTTTGTCAAAACAAGTTTATATGAATCTCCTTGCTTGGATAAAATTTTATCCTTTTTGCCTCCATTTTTAAGAAACAATTTTAGTTATATTTAAAATGTCTAAAATAAATCTAACAAATAAATTAGCAGATGAATTACATCATAGAGTTGTAAAATCTTTTCCTAAAAGACGTGTTTATGTTCATTCAATAGATCAAACATGGGCAGTTGATTTAATAGATATGCAACCATATTCAAAACAAAATAAACACTATAAATATTTATTAGCAGTTATAGATGTTTTAGTAAATATGGTTGGTTAAGCCCTTTGAAAATAAAACAGGAGTAGCAGTGAGTGAAGCATTTAAAACATTATTTAAAGAAAGAAACCAATATATATTTGGTCAGATAAAGGATCCGAATTTTATAATCGACAAGTAAAAGAATTGTTAAAAGATAATAACATAAAGTTATATTCAACTGAGAATGAAGAAAATCCAGTGTAGTGGAACGATGGATAGGAACAATGAAACAACATATGTATAAATACTTTACTGCTAATGAAACTTTAAAATATTATGATATATTAGATAAATTAGTTAAAAATTATAATAATACAGTACATTCTTCAATTAAAATGACACCTGTTCAAGCAAGTAAATTAAAAATGAATTAACAGTGTATAAAAATTTATATCCAGAAAAGGAAGAGAAAATTAAAAACCTAAATTGAAGTAGGTACTAGAGTAAGAATAACAAAAAAAAGGGTAAATTTGAAAAGGGTTATACTACTCGTTGGACTAAAGAAATATTTGTAATTGAAAAAGTTTTAAATACAATTCCTTTTACTTATAAAATAATTGATTTAAAAGGCGAAGAAATAACAGGTTCTTTCTATGAACAAGAATTACAGATGACTAAGTTTTAAATCTTTATTTACAAAATAAACACTATAAAATATATTAATAATCTCAGATCAGTGTTGTTCTTTCGCGCTCTAGCTGGAGCGCGGGGTTGAAAGGTCACTGAGAAGATTGTGTTTCAACATGTATTATTGGTTGATTTTGAGTGCTCCAATACCGCCTAATCTCCTCACTATATGAAAGGACTACCTAACAATTCTTCTTCTTGAGAGGAAGAAATACTGGCAGACATAAAAACCACAACACACTAAAAAGCACACACGTCTTCTCACCACTGAGTCTGCTATATGTTTACATGTGATGACAACGTCGTCTAGGCAACATGTAAACATACTTTGAATATTTCCAATGATCGATTTAGTCTATTTAAAAGTCATGTCCTATTAAATAGCACTTCACAAATGTAAAAAGCAATTTAAGTTGTAGTCGTATTGATCCGTTTTATTACTAGACTATATTGATAGAATTAATTAAAAATCACAATTTACATTTTACCATTTCTCGAGGTTGGGGCGCACTGGGAAATTTTTTTTTTTCCACACAGAATTCTTTCTGCCTGTTCTCCCAACCTTTTTTTATTTTTGTTTTTGAAATTTTTTGTTGTTTTTTTTTTTGGGTGTTTTAAGGTTTTTTAAAAAGTTAAAAATTTTTTTGGGAGTAAAGTTTTTTGCTGTTTTTGGGTGTTTTTGCTTTTTTTTATGAAAATTTAGGGCTCTTTACTTGAAATAAGGGTAATTTTTGGGGTCAAATTTTTTTTTTGAGGGGGTATAGGTGTGTGATATTGTGTTACCATGTGTAACATCAATGCCTGTATAATAATATGTAACGGCATTTTCAAGGGGTTGCGCGACTATACGTCACTCAGTAGTTTAGCCTTTTAAATTGTACATTGTTTAATGAAGTAAAATCAATATTTTAAAACATTTCATGGGAACAGTAAATGTATAGACATTTTCGAAATTGAAGTCAAAAAATTTCTGTTATTATTGTTGTCGAATTTTAGAACACAACTTAGCGTTACGTGTGTTTGCCCATGATAATCATTGATGAAACGCTATTAATAAAATTGTACAGCAAGTGCAGAACAAAATTGTACTTTTTTGTGTTATAATCATCTTATTACTTCCGTGTGAATTTTATTATTTTGTTTACGCTATGGTGTGACCAAGTGGTAAAAGTAAGATGACAACAATGATTGTTTAAGTGTGTCATTTTTTAAGACCTGCTTAAACGTCTCTTCTACTTAAAAAAGCAACTACTAGTTATTGGTATCTTTCAGTTCAAACGAAAATTAAAGGAATGGCAATATCAAATCCAAAACAAATTCAAATAGTGGTTGCATTTTAAGGGGGACAAACACTATATCACCAGCCGCCAAGAAGTCAGCACCTTTGTTATGATATGAAATATCATTGATATATATAAAAAAAAAAAAAAGATTTGGTATGATTGCCAATGGGACACACTACACAAGAGACCAAATGACACAGAAACTAACATTTAGAGGTCACTGTATGGCTTTCAGCAATGAGTAAAGCCCATACCGCATAGTCAGCTATATAAGGCCCCGAAATGACAAATGTAAAACTATTCAAACGAGACAACTAACGGCCTAATTTATGTACAAATTAATGAACGAAAAACAAATATGTTACACAGCAACAAACGACAACCACTGAATTACAGGCCTGAATTGGCACAGGCATATACAGAATGTTGCGGGGCTAAACTCGTTTGAAGGCGCTAACTCTCCACCCAACATGGGACATGGGTATAACAGTACAACATAAGAACAAACTATAAAATCAGTTGAAAAAGACTTAACTCATCAGATGGTTACAAATAGGAAAACATATATCAAAAACACAGAATAGACTTGGACGGGTATAATAATGGTCATATTTATTATGAACAGTTTACACAACTTTAATGTGTTAATTAAACTTAGGATGGTCTACCCGCAGGAAAAGATTACCTATGTTGTTAACTTTTATGTCATTTTGTCTCTGGTGTAGAGTTGTTTCATTGGCAATCATACCACACCTTCTTATTAATATAAATGCTCGAAAATATCAACGAAAATTACTTCAAAATATTATATTTTGGTTTTGAGATTTTATTGATCCTGAAGATCGCCTTGGACGCACAAAAATGATAAATGTAAACTTAGTTGCATACACCCTCTTTATTTTACATTTGATTTTGAAATCGACAACAGAAGAAGGACCTTTCATAATAATTAAGTGGCATATATTGGTCATGTAAATAATAGTTAAAGTTATGTTTGTTTCTTTTCCGCTTAATAAAATTAACATGATACGCGATTTTCTACGGAAATAGATATAATATAAAACAAAATGCAACCAAAATTAATAACAACGGATACAACCCTTTACATCTTGCGTTTGACAGCATATTGATTATTTTTAAGAAAGAAAGATAACTAATGAATTGTAATATATATATATGTATACTTTATAGTGTCTTTGAACCTCCCTTTCTTTCATTGACCTTTTCTTTTAATACGTTTTTATCGAATGTTCTTGTGTTATAAGTAACCATATGTATGAAATATATGAAATACTGTAAGAAAGTTTAAAATGACACGCCAACTGAACCCTGACCTCAATGACTGCCATTAACATCTGGTTGACGGGAAAAGTCAGTCATACAATTTTTCCGGCGAATATTTCATTGCTGAAATTATTGCGGATGGTATAAGACTGAAGTTGTAAATTGTTTTGCTCTTTTTTTTGTAGTTTTTTGTAGTGACATCAGGAATGAAAAAAAAAATAATCTTCTTGCTGAGCACCAGTTGAAAATTTGTTGAGAGATAACACAAAAATGCATCATTAACATGATTAAGGTTTACGAATGTAGATGTGCAGAAAGAGAGTTTAAAAATTTAACCTGTCTGCTTACACGCAAATATTCATTTTATTTTGTTATAATTTTTCTTTACGTCTTATAATATGTATGGGATTTATAACAAGTAATTATAACGTTCTCAATTTGGAACATATGTACTTGTTATAACATATTCAAGTCCCTTTTGATTACCTTCGTACCAAGCACATTCATCGTGATTACCTCAATGATTGAAATAGTATTTAAAAGATTTGTAGTTTACGCCTCTGGCAAAATTGCCTCACTGTTCTTACTAACTTATCAGCTTAGTATCTTTTATAATTTTTCTCTATCCATATATCTGAATGTTTATTAAGCTAAGCTGATATATTAAATTCCTAATCAACGTATTTATGATGATTGAAGCCAAAAATAGTGTTATAGAATTACATTGTTCAAGTAGCTCGCTTTACCGTACCAAGTACATTCATCGTAAATACTAAATTATAAGCATTGTGTCTTTGGTGAATGTTTCGTCATATGCTTGGCTTTTTATTAAATTAAACTGATATGTCGAGATTTTAATAAAGGGTATTAAAGGATTGTTAAAATAGTACGATAGAATTACATTGCTCATCTCTTGTAATCATGCTTATTCCAAAACTGTATCATAACTCTTACATAGCAATCAGACGATGGGAAAATTGTAAAATAATGAAAATAATTACTGATAGCTGTAATCACTTGCCATTGTATGAACTTCTGAGTAAATGTGAAGTACGCACAAGCATGTGTATCCCATGTAGATTAAACCGAATTACGAAAGATGTTTCATATATTTTATTATGGATTATATCCTTGATTTTAATTTAATTAGTTTGCCTTTTTATTTCATACTATCATACTTTACAGTTATAACAATCAAACGATTTCTTTTCATTGAAAGAATTACCATTGATGTGTCACGGGCATAGTCTCTTGTATGATAATATAAATTATCTTGAGATTGTGGCCAGTTATCTATTTCTCTCATAGTTTGATATTTTTCGTCTCAAAACGAACTGAGTGTGACCTCAATCAATGATGCATGCCATGAACATAATCCGTTAGATAGTTTTTTATACCCTGCATTGAGTAATGATATCGCATTCTTTACAACTTCTTTTTCTTAGGGCAACGGTGACTTTAAACGGTTACATTTATATCTTGGTAAATTCATAAATATGCAAACTCACATTGTTCATGCAAAATATATTTTTGTCAAATTTTATTTCATTTTCAAACGTCATCATAACTCATCATGAAATATTAGGAGAACGCTTGACGCTTTTTTCGTCTACAAACACTCCTCGGTGTCAATTGAATCACAAAGTTAAAAGGGTCAAATAAAGTACGAAGTTGACGAGTATGGAGGACTCAAAATTACAAAAGGTTTTGCCAAATACAGCTTAGATAATCTATTCAAGGGGAAGAAAAATCCCAGTATTTCGAAAAATTTAAAGTTTTGTACATTGTTAACTTGAAACTATGACCATATCGATGACAGGTCATGTCAACACATATGTGCTGACTAATGGGCTGGTTAGATAGTAACCTCCACCAGTAGTGGAATCGACCTAGTAGTTGTATATAAACTCATCATAGATGACCAGAAATAGCTTTTGAAATACTGAAGATTTTCAACGCCAGGAATAGATTACTTTAGCTGTACACGGCATAGCCTTTTAAAAATTTGGACCGTCAACGCTCTTCAAATTCGTTCTTTATTTGGACGTTTTTGGTCCTTTTGATTTGAACGTCACTGATGCAGACAAAACTAGCCACTGGCATACAGAATTTTAATCCGGGTATCTACGGTAAGTTTTTGTTATCAATTAATGACAATTGGATCCTGCTTGATATCAACTTTCAAAGTCTCGTTTATCATTATATTGAAATTGACAAACTCGAGTTGATATCACGCCATACCACATTCACACTTGTTATGTATTACTTCATTGAAAAAGACTATAGAAAACTTCAAAAACATCCATTTTCTCATATGCAGGAAAATGTCCAGGAAAAGGACTTCGAAATATTATTTTGTTAATGATTGTTTGTAGATATTTGGTTTGGACATATTTGATAAAGTGTTATTTTCATTCATAGAGAAAGTTGAATACAATATCTTTAGTTTGTATTTAGTGTTTGAAATCGGCAATAGAGGAAGATCAATCTTTCATTTTACTCGAGTGTCATATATTGGGCATTATTTAAGTAATCAGAAAAGGTCTAGTAAGTCTTATGTTTACATTTACCGATTAATCTCCTTTATAGTGAAAAATCTAAGCTATGAGATACGTTCCTAATTAAATGAAAATGAAATAAATAAAATTGAAATTGTTTGAACTAATATAGGACTTTTGAATACACTAATCATAAAAACTATAATTTGTGTATGAATAAGTCTCAAATCTAAACTGATGTCCTCAATCATCATAAATAAGGAATTTGATGTGTTAGACACCTTATGCTATTTAATCAATAATCATCATCTCATCTGAAGTCAAAATAACCTTGAAATGTTTTTTTAACCGTGACATGTTTGTTATGCAAACTGTAGATAATGCAAACAGTCAAATTATGAAATAAATTTTATTGAATACTACCTACTCTTATATGTTGTACATTTAAAAAAATGGTCGTTTATTTTTCAGATTTGATGATGACTTAAATTGGTCACAAACAATGGAAATCTTAGTCATAATTGTAAGGATTTAAAAAAAAAGTTATCATCTAAAGAATGCAGTTTTTTTTTTTTTTTTTTTTTTTACGCGAACACACATTTATCTTTTTTTTTTTTTAACAACTGAATGATTCATAAAGGTTTTGGCTGTTTTATACAATCTTTGCGAGGTATAATTTTCTTACGTACCTATGTTAACTAATGACACGATACCAATTTTCTTTTTAATGTTTCTTAAATGATTTTCTTCAAAATTTTAATCCAAAAATATTTCGATATGTAACTTACATGTATTAACCGTTTATGTGTTGCCTTTATACATGTTGTATTCCTAAACGACGTTTCACCAATGACCAGTTGTGATTTCACATGAAAATCGGATTCAGTTCATGAATCTGAGAATGTTTATAATCTCCCCTTATTTTGCTCTTATGGAAGTGTACATCTTATGTTTAAGCATCTTAACCATGTAACTTTATGTCATAGACGACTGACGTCTTTACAAACATTACCTCACTTGACCACATTATAACATTGCCATTAATTGCTTCATCTTGATAGGTGTGTTACTCCGGGACTGTAGGTGAAACAGAACATTTAAGTGGAAACAGATTCATCCGCCGTTACCTTTCTTTACATAAGTATTTGCATTATCAACATATTTAATCTAAATCTTAAAGTTTTATTTGACTGTTCTGTGCAACAGTATAATGTTATATAGATATTTAACGGAAATTTATTTTAGAGGAGTCGTTGTTTGAACTAAATGGATCAATTAACATCTGATAATAATACGGTACCTAAGGTACAGATTAAATATGGCGTCAATAATCATACTTTCATCATATAAAGAAGCGAATCAAAATTTGTCAAGACAAGATGTAAAATAAATACATGCTGTGTAAGGGAAAACTTAATTTAGATATCTAGAAGATTACATTCCTATCAAATGTGCATCTCTGTTAATAAGAAATAGGCATGCCGCATTTAAGCATATATTATATACACTAGTAACTCGAATTTAGCTTGAACGGACAAAAACGCATTAACGGCATTTAAAAAAGATAAATGAAAATTGAATAAAGATTGACAAAAATTAAAAATAATTTTTAATGCATTTCAATCCATATCAAATCATTTTAATACCAGTCAAATAGATTCCCTTGCTAAACTAATTAGCCACGCCCCCGTTAAACGGAATCAAACTGATGTTAACTCCTTTTAAACTTTAAAGTGTCCGCCTTTTTGTAAGGTAAATCACGCAAGCGGTACAGCATCCGCGTGTATCTATCGTTTTACCGTTTCGAGCGTTATCGATTTTAGTCAGAAAAGTAAAATGTACCTCTTACAAATATTCACAATTAAAAGGAAATAATGACAAATACATGTGTAAACTAAGTTTTTATAGTTAATGATGCCAGATTTTAAAATGCAGCGAAAAGTATAATTAGTTCTTTTATATTTGTAAACACGCAGCAGCTCTTGAGATAAAAAAAAAAAGTGACTGTGATAAAAAAAAAATTATTTTGCTTGAAATAAAACGAGAAAGTATTTAATAGCCAATAAAGGTACCAAACTGAGCATGCATGATGAATGCCAATGGATATTGTACGCAAACATTAATCTATATGAAGGTATCGTCTGATCAAAAATGTAATTTCGTCGAGAATATGCAATAATATTTGCCACCGTACGTTAAGCAAATTTAATTGAACCAATTCCGTCCCGAACTTTTAAAAATTCACATTAAAACATATCTTTTTTTTTTGGTCTAATTCACCTGGAAAATTAAAATTTCGTTTAGCTTAAACAGTTTTAAATGCGCCCCGTACTCGTATACCGAATACCAAATATACAGCAACACTGTTTGTCTTAAGTCTGATAGTGCTCTGCTAGTCATTACTAAATTCATTCGTGTAAAACTATACAATTTTACTCATCTGCCTTCAACACGAAGTCTTGGCTAACACCGAACAGCAAGCTATAAGGTGCCCAAAATGACTAGTGTAGAACCATTCAAACGGAAAAACTAACGGTCTATATATTCGACTTTTGAAATACATAATCAAACAACAACCACTAAACAGCAGGTTAGGGCAGGTGCAAACAAATGCAGCGGAGTTCAAAAGCCCAAATATACGAATAATTCTCGAGACTTAAGTGACATTGTTTTAATAAGATCAGAACTATGTATGTGTTAATTTTAAAGCAAAAGATATAAGTTTGTAAGAAAATATTGACGCACCAATTCTAATAGTTAAGAAAATTTCCTTTTGCTAAACGATGATAACATTTTAACATTTTGGTATACCTTATACTTCATAATCTATTTCTGAAACGACTTCTCGCATTGAACATGTATGAAATGTTTGCCACTGGACGTTAAACAACCATTAATCAATCATTCAAATTGTGCTTTAAAATGAATTAAGCCGCAAGTGTATCAATCAATGAGTGCTGTTGTTTGTTTGTCCATTTAACATATACTGAATTTGTTTTGTCCAGAATTATATTCCTTAGAAGAGTTCAAGTATGTTAATAAATTCATAGGGTATCATGTGCTAGTTGAAATTTTTCAGTGAAATCATTATTGTGTGTCCAACGTTCTTTCATGCATATCAAATATTGTATCCACTTTTGCTGTTTGTAGTCTGTTAGTCCTCGGTCTCCAAAATTTAGCACACACTTATGTAATGACCAATCTCGAAAGGGGGCATTTTTTTTCATTAAAGAAAAAAAAAACAATTTCTATATTCTATCATTCAATTAACCGATGTACACCTTAGATTTTCAACTATAGATGTTGAATTAAAAAAAAAAAAAAAACAATAATAAGTCCCAATGTATTTTTATGGCAAACATATCTAATGGGTTATTTTCTCATGCAAAATAATAATTTTTTTTTTTTCATTTTTTCAAGATAATAGTGTAATCAGATATGTTCTTTGACACGTGTCTTACGGTTCACCGATTTTCGGCAATATCAAAGAAAATCAGCAAGTGCCTAAACATTAGTTTTGAGAATGTTGATGCTGTATTAATATATGGAACATGTCTTCATACCAAAATAGATTACTCACATTTAATGTTCTTGTAAATGAAATTGGGAATGAAAATGGGGATAATGGACGTCATACTCAACTCCGAAATATATAAAAGAAAAGAAACTAAAATTAAAATTATACAAGACTAACAAAGGCCAGAGGCTCCTGACTTGTGACAGGCGCAAAAATGCGGCGAGGTTAAACATGTTCATATATTATTTTTTTTCGAATTGTCTTTTTTGTGAAATTATTCAGCAACAAATTAATCTATTTATTTTTAATACAATGAAACAAGATTTTTTTAACGAAAGGAAGTATTTTTTCGTCCCTTATATTTAAAGGAAATAAGCAATTTGTCAAAAAAAAAAAAAATAAAACTCCGCCCATCATTCTCTCTCTCTCTCCTCCCCCCTTAAATCAAGAAAAGAATGAATTGACATTTTATTAAGGATAAAGGTGAAATCATAGATAAACTGCTATTGTATTCTTATTAAGATCTACATTTTAACAGAATCGGGGACTAATATTTCTCTAAAAGTCCATGCATACACGAATATTTGTGTGTTTTTGTTTCAAGTTGTTTCAATTATGATCATTTACATGTATGAGGCTATAAATGGGACCACCATTTATAAGTATATGAATTGGGTTTACAGATTTGAGAATTATGAGGAAACTAAGTTAATAAGAAGCGAGGCAAAAAAAAAAAAAACTAGATAACAGAATATAGAGGTGGTGTAACCCGAATAATTCAGTCGTTATATTTCGCTGATCTACGATTACTACATAAATTCACAATTTTATGAATGTTGACATTGATAGAAATAGTTTTTTAAAAATATTTTATAGAACTTTAATATCGTAATCTGTAAAATTCAACGAGACTTTTTGTACCTTTTCGCATGGACTGTCTCGGATATAACGATAACGCAAATCACGTGTATTAAACATGGTCTAGGCCTGAGGATATCATTTCATTATCACTTCCTAATATCCAATCCACAGACACGAGTCACACGACATCCCCGTATCTTCTAATTTTACTAGTATACGAATTACCAACGCATTTGGCATTTACCAGTTGTTGACGCTAGTAAGAAAATGAATAGTTAAGTTC
The DNA here is from genome assembly GCA_017311375.1 of Mytilus coruscus. NCBI lineage: Eukaryota > Metazoa > Mollusca > Bivalvia > Mytilida > Mytilidae > Mytilus > Mytilus coruscus. Next base: position 69,387,262 of record CM029606.1, on the reverse strand, counting down.
GAATTATTATTATTTCAAATGTCAAAACACTTTGAGTCTTATAACAGATCATCTAAAATCAAACTAAATAATTAGAAGTATCACAGCTCAGATCGGCCAATGTCACTCGTTAGAACTTATAACTAATTGAAATACTGACACATTGCTTATAGTTTGCCTAACGCTAATTTGAATCATAAGATATTACTGATTTAAACACTTGCAGTATCAAAATTGAATGGCATAAATTAAAAAGAAATACATTGTGTATCTAAAGTATTTTCATCATTCCGGATGACCCTAATAATATTTACCTTTCAAATGATTTTTCTACATAAGGTTATATCTCTTCTCTCTGGTCACTAAATTGCCATAAAGCTAAATTTCACCGTCAGATGTATAGTAGAAGGCAAAAAACGCTTAGTTGTTAATTTCTGTGTTATTTGGTCTCTTGACGAGAGATTATACCACTCTCCTTATTTTTTTAGATTTGTTTGTGTTCAATGTGCAAACAATGCAAAAACATATAGTATCTTTAAAATGAAACGGTGTGTAGATATACCACAAAGGACTTCTTAGTGCACTAAGGACACTAAAACGATGTTTTAAGACCACAAAGAACATGGATATAAGAGGATATGAGTATATAACTCATAAATATAAAGTTTGGTATCAAAAGATATTGTAATTTTGAAGTAAAATGACTTTTAAATCAGCGCGTGCCACTCGGCACGTGACCAACGGCTTATTGCAAATTCCCAATCATTAAGTTCAATCAACCATATCCAAATAACAATCGTCTTTTGATCGTTACTAATTGATTAATGATAGTTGTTGAATAAACCTAACAGTTTAGGGTGTTATAATTTCAAGCTGATGAAAGAAAATTAAAAATTGAATTTTATGTTTACTTTGCCTTTGTTTTATTTTGTTTTGAAGGAAATTGCTTTAATAAACTTGTTTTTTTTAAAGAAGCCAGTTTTGAGATAGAAATTGAGAAAAAAAAAATGCTTCTGAGATTTCATTTCCACATTTACAACTCTATAGTTTACATATTATCATTATACCTTGAAAGAAATTTGAGAGTAAAACATATTCTTCAAAACCCGATTATAGAAGTGATATAGAAAGACTTCAAGAGGAAATATTATTTTCAAAAAGAGAATTGATAATCATATTAAATTGTCTTCTATGAAAGTTACCTTTATTACGGATGTCATTGTTTTTATTGTCATTCTCCGCCATATGTGTATTTTATATAATTATAAAATTCAATTATGTTATTAATATAACGCTGATGCATTTAAAAATAATGTAAACCATACATTCTTGCTTCTAAATAAAACTCTTATAATCTTATCCTTAGTAAATCTAGTATGTGTACCCACTAAAAGTATTTCGGTTGAACAAAATTACCGTTCTATAACTAAAATTTGGCCCAGTGATTTCAGAGGAGAAGATTTTGTAAAAGCTAACGACGACGGACGCAAGGTGAGCTAAAAATAAGAGTAGGAAATACGCTATTACATAGAAGTAAAAATATAACAGACAGAAATACAAAAACACCATATAACTGCATTTATCATGTCTATAAAATATTTCAGGTCTGTAAAACATCACTATCAATCAAGCATATAAAAACAATTTCTTCTACTTAGAATATTACAGCAGGTCTTGTCAACCACACCAAAAACAGTACTTTTAAAAGATGTATAAACTTATCATCATCAGATAAAATACTAAAATCACCATTACTTCTTTTAACTTCATACAATAAACGTTCACGTAAATCTGCATATAAAGGACAGTCTAATATAATATGTTTCTCATCTTCAATTTTACATGTTTAATCAGTATACAAAGTGGATTCTAAACGGTCAAGGTTGAGCGAACATGAATTTCTATCGATTACACAGGTGATACTCATCTGATTAAGGCGCGTGTCGATAAAACATAAAATAACTTTCTAATTAAAAAAGACCCCATCACAAAAGATATGATCATAAAATTTGAAATAATGTATTTTTACAAAGTCTATTTCTATATGCCATGTCCTTTGTGACAGCTGTATCATTCCACCAGGTCCTTAGTGCACATTTTTCTTATTCTTAGTGCACTAAGGAGGTCCTTTACGTATTTCTACAAATGTGCTGCCTTGGAGCCTTTATATCAGCAGACTGAATTAACGAGAGCTTCTAAACACCACCTAGGCCGCTTTTGTGCACTAAGCTCCTTTAACTGGGCCAAGCCCATGATGGGATAGTGTTATGAATAAAAAATAAACGTACCGTCAAATGTAGTTTTTCCACAAGATATTATATTATCTGATGTTTTTTTGTCAAATAAATCAAGCAACAAAGAAGCATGGATATTGAGCACTTGTATAACACTTGTACATAAGTTTAATAATGACAACTATCCATTTTGTTATAAAAAACTTATGCATATTTTTAATTTGAGGTTTCATATGACTTTAATACCGGCGTCACACATCAGCGTTTAGCTCCGACGTACGCCGGGCGTGTTAAAATCATGTACGCTGCCAACACGCTAGTAATTTTGGATGCATTCAACTTGTCAATCATATCTGTATTGTGAGTACAACGAGCTTTAGGCGTGCATTGGGCGTACGAGAAGCGTACATAAGCGTGTATCGGGCGTTCAAGTAACGGATGGTGGCGTATGTATGACGTTTGTCTAACGTAGATGGAATGCACGCTGGCATAAGATCAATACCTCTTTATCTCTTCTAATTACGAAAACACAAGAATTATTATTTTTAGGTTGAAGTTATTTCTTAAAGATTTATTGATCAATTAACAAGATGATTAGACATTAGACAAGAAGAGCGCGTGCCACATTAAAAAATAACATATTTTTAAATTTTAAATAAGGAATCGTTTTGAAACAAATTTTTATTAAGTTTTTGAAAAAGTCATATTAATGGAAATTAGTTAAAAGTCAAAGTTCAAAGTCATAAATAAGTGTTCCGTGTAGAAATGTTTTTGAAAGTCTAGTTTGTTCATAATTTCTCTATGTAAAACGGTTTTGTAAACTTCTTTAAATAAATTCGGACCTTCCTTATCTGTTCACCAGCATGGCTGAAGAAATTGTTCCAAGATGTATTGTGAGGTGACACGTCCAGGTATTTAAGCGATTTCTATCGGACTTTAAAACTCTTATTACACAATTACAAGTTGGTGCATCACTTGACCTCTGAGGGTATTGATCAGTGTACACGGCCGATAACTCGTAACTTTCCATTTTGAAAATATCAGGTGTAATATACATCTTTGTCTTGCGTGTCCGATAGTGATATACTATAGTCATTACTTATACGCTTGTTTATAAATAACGTTTCTGGTGTTAAGAATGATATTTATGAAAATCTTAATAATTCCCAAAAAAAGATTTGATAAAATAAAAATCTATTTACATATTTTCCAAGGGTATATACTCGTTGTCAATAGATATGGACATTTGAAACATACACATTATAATTGATTTCACAAAATGTACGCACTTGTCGATCATTGGTTTATACGCCTTGAAAGAATGTTATGGAACTATAATAATAATAGATAGTCACAATTTAGAATATATACATGTATTTACATGTTGAATATACGAGAGAAACATTTAGAACCAATCTGATTTAAAAACAGTCAAAGTATTACTCGCTTTAATTTGGTTCGTCAAAGTTATGGACAAAGTAAAATTACAGATTTATCTTTCGGTTAGATTATTTCGAACAGTTTAAGAAATTCGTCATCATCACAATTGTTGAGTATAATCAGAGACATATGTCTAATGTATAATAATGTGAACATGGTTCTAATAGTACCTTATGTCAATTTTCCTGTTCCGACATGCATAATATATATGCCACTGGACGTACATTAATGATCCCCAAAAAGAATTTCTGAATAATATGATTTATGATAGTTTGTATGAGTGTAACCATTGTAACCAATGTAACCATTATGTCAATGGGGGTTACAAAACAAGGTAACTCAATTATGGTGCACATTTTGTGCCTTATATGCCTTTTCTGCTCTTTGGTCGGATTGTTGTCGGACACATTTTCTATTTCCATTCTCCATTTTATTCAATTTGTTGCATGCATTTTTGTTTTATCTCTCTCTGATGTTTTCGCAGAATTAATCTAAATATTTTAAAGAAGACATTTAACACTTTCTTCTAAAACTTTTAGCATTAAAACCTAATTGCATGAAATTGAATTAGTATGTTATTATCAGTCTTATCACTTTTCGGATGAACTTTATAATATTGACTCAGGAAATGATTTTGACAGAATTTTATATATTGTAGAATTCGTTCTTTTATCGACACATTAATTGATTAAATGCTGTGCCATAAAATGTTATTTTTGCGACATCAAACTGTGAATTATCGGAAAAAGATGCAGCTTTTCGAGATTTAACCATTAGCTTAAAAACGAGAACATGGACCCCCTCTTTTAAAAATGGCGTTTGGCATGATACTGTATGATGACAGAGACATATAATACAATTCGGCGTTTTACGTTTCCGCATTAAGATTCTTACGTTTCCGCATTTTTATAGTACTCTTTTCCGCATTGTTTTTACATTGATTTTATTAAAGGTTATCAACTGGGTGGAAGTAGGACTTCGAGCAGGATAAGTCTATATGACTAAAATGAAACTACAAATGTATCAACTTAAGATGATGAAAATCACACATGGTCATATATCAATTAAAAGTCAGTGTTCAGCACTAAAAGTTTATATATATTTTAAGCGTCAGTGTACTATTATACAGTACACGCAGCACAGTTTAAAGCGGTAAACTTGTAGCCAACTGACTTTATAAAGTCTAACCTCGTATTCTATTCTCTACCATAATTGGCAAACTGTTCGGATATGAATTCAGCATGTTCGCGATCACTTTTACGAACAGTGCTATTGCTGATAAATACCGAATTTTGATGTAAGTTGTTGTTTGGATCTTCTGCAAAACGTCCATAAAATAAATATAATTGTGTGACATGCATAGAACTGGGAGAAACGATTCCGGCCCAGTTGTGGTTCTTTTGGTTTCTGTGTCGGGAGGAGATGACCATATTTGATAATAAAGTCTTATACCGATATATCATTATTACCATTTTTTACAGGTGAAATACAGGTAAAAATGCGGAAAAGTGGTTTCTATTTATTTCGGAAAAGTAATGCACGAAAATGTGGAAACGTGAACTGGATTTTGCTAAAATGCGGAAACGTAATACCCCATACAAATTACAATTACTATATGTCTCTGATGAAGATTATTCGTTCCAACTTTTATGAAGAAATAACCGACTTTTTCAACTAGATAAATAAACGACAAAATGCATTTTTTTTTTCTTCTAAAATCAATTTCTTTTAACAAATTGGATTTTAATAAGGATTGTTACACAAATGTAGAGCCCAATTTTGTAACGAAGATATTCCTTATCTCTTTATCGAAATCCGCATATTTTATCTTTTGAAACAAAATTTAAGGAGACAGAAATGTGCAATCAACCGAAATTTTTAGTAAATGTCGAAAACTTCAAACCCATTTATCTTTAAAATTCAACACATGAAGATATAGATATAATTTTATTACATATTCAAGTTGATTTTGTAAAATTAGCTTGTATGTAAACTTTCGTAAAAACACTGTGTTGTTGGTCGTTTGCCCATAATTGCCCTAAAGCTAAATGTCATCGTCAGATTATGAGGGTCTAAATGGGGATTAATTATTTCTGTATTCTATCATTTTAGGCAATTTTTCTATCCGTTATACCTTTTGCTGATCATTCTTTATTCCATATATTCTAGTACCTCATTATTTTCTTTTCTATATATTTGTCTGGTTATTTTCTGTTTTCTTTATTCTTTTGTCAATAATTTTCATCCACAACGTCATGTATAATGGCAGATGATAAATATTTTAGTATACATACCACCCGTTGTCAATTCTCCCCTGATATACAAACCACATGTAGTTATTTCTCACTTGGACATAGGACTTATATATATATATATATATATATACAACTCGTCTAAACATCAACCCAACAATGTTAGATCTGTAAATTTGCTTTCGCAAATTTTTTGTTCTTCCCTCGCCGGGATTCGAACCCATGCTACTGAGATATCGTGATATATATATTACGTAATAGTAGCGAATGGAATTTTATCGCACTGGCTTGTTAAGTGTATTTTGATCTGACAACAAGAATACATTTGTTTATCATAATTTTTTACTTTATTTTAAATTAAGAATGGAAATGGGGAATATGAAAAAGAGACAACAACATGAAAATAGAAGGCCACCAATTATATTTGATCATGTTTTAGTTCCGAAAAAGGCAAAAACCATCGTATTTTCAAAAAATCTCTACAAGGATGATAAAAGTTTTAACGACTTTGGCTGGCTATACAGACTGAGCCCTCGCACGGTTGGTATCTAAAAGTTGCCGAATTTAAGAAACTTTATCAAGAGATAGCTTTACCTAGCTTTAGGCCCCGGGTTTTAAAAAATATCTATTTAGGAACCAAATTGTGGCTTCTTTATATTTAATTTTGTCGAAGAGAACAATTACACAAAGAGCAACATGCGAGAAGAGGTTTCATTTTCGCTTACATTTTTTTTTATTGAAGTAACTAATCTTTTGAGGTTACGCCACGGAAATATATTTCAAATGAAAAGGTGCGATTGGATGCATCCCTAAAAAAAAAAAAATATAGGGATAAAATTACGGCTATTCGTCAATCAGACAGCAATCCAACATAAACACAAGTAGGTTATCTGACATATAGAATAAAAGGTTAACTTTAAGCATAACCCGCGCTGATATCAACTTTCTAAGTTCTGAGTAAAATTCAACATACATGTTGGACTCTGAAACGTAAAATATACGAAAGTTTTTTTTTTAGGTACGATACATGGAGAGTGCCATTCCCTAAATACATACGAGTCCACAAACTTTTATAATGTAAGGGTAAATGAGGATCTCTTTAGAGGAACAAAGTAAAGATGCATGCTGAAGCAAGAATAATTTCCACACGAAGAACATCAAACAGGACGATCTCTCAATTAGTATGCAACTGTAACTAATACATCCATAGACATTAACACTAGTTAATGCCTCATATACTGACATTAAAACAAATACACTGCTCATATAAAATTTGGCATTACTTTCCCGGGAAAAAGAATACGTTTCCGCTATAAGTCTACGTTTCCGGAAATAAATACCTTACTTTTCCGAGAAAATAGTAACGATTCCGGTATGTTCAGGCAAAAGTAGTAATATCTTTTAAAGTAAAATCCCAAGGAAATGATGCACACAAGAGCTAACTGTTCACATTCTGGTATGTTGTGTGGTTGAGTTGCTGTCTCTTTTACGTCTTTATCACATCTTCTCTTCGTATATGCACGCGACTTTGATATCGTCATGCATGGACACAATACTTCACTATTCGTTTCATTTTCGTATTTTGACATGATTAATATACAAATAAGAAGATGTGGTATAATTGACAAATTCGAGTATTTATACTGCATAACATAGGTGGTGTCATGATCACAAAACTTTCCAATAATTTTGACATTGATCATCAGTTATATTTTACTATTTTGTAAATTTGAGTTATTGACAAACAATCGCAGGTCTTTATTTGTAGCACGTTCCTTCGTTCACGTTTCCGCAAAAAGAAAAAGTGTTTCCTTCTCGCACTTTAACAGCCCTTTCCCGCAATTATTTTCAAGATAATTTCATATAACACATTATGAAATCCCGACCAATGAAATATATTTGAATATTAAACGTGGCCTACGAGAGCACCTAGATTAAACTTGGGAAGTTAGAATAGCCAATTATTTTTTTTATCTAGTAATTATCGCTAAAATATTCCTTACACAATTATATGACAGAAACATTTAATCCGACGTGCTTTACAATGTTTAAGTTACCTTTTGGTCTTATACGCGTTTTTGAATGCCGCAAATATAAAAGTAAGGTTGTTTCTTTTAAATATTTCTTTTGGGCCAGAGCCGACTGTGCAAGGGCTTAATAGCCAGTCCAGTTCGTCAAATGTTCATTTATTGCAAGAATTATTTTACATGCGGACATAACGAGAATCCTTTCGTAACCCCACTTCATTTTTCATTTGTCGTTTGCTGCTTTTACACAAATAACACACATTTTAACCAGTGACCGGTATTACAATTTTACACAGGTTTAAAAGTTCATTGAGCTGTTACTTTAATTACAAGTTTTAGCAAGACGAAACTGTTTACTAAATGAATTCAACAAATGTCAAGCTCATCTATATCAATTTTATTATTTAACAAAAAATGTTTTTAATTACAAGCTATTTTAAATGTCGGTATAAATGTAAATGTTTTTTACCAAAAATATAATATGCATCTATTAAAACTATGTACACAATGACTAAATTCTTTTCCTTTTACAGAAATATAAGTGATCATTTCACCTCTCAAATGTAATTCAAATCTATTTATTGTCTATTGATTAGAAACATCTTTCACTTCTAGGTTTGTAATGAGCACAATTACGACCTTCTTATTATCTTTCCGGTTTTATTTTTCGCAAGTATATTTAAAAGACCATACCTTACTTACATGCCACGAGTTTTCATATTAGTAGGCAATATTGAAAACGAATAATTTGATATAAAGAGCTATTTTATTTTTAACAGATTAACACTTTGCGCTTTTAAATCGTGCCTCAATATTTATAAATTTAGTTATATATCTATTGTTCATTCGTTTATCTTAATTGTGAAGCATGTTTATATATTCAGATTAAAATTTTTATTAAAGTCTCACCATTTGTATAACATTATACATTCCAATTGTGAATATACATATGAAACATTACGTATAACATTAAATATTGGAAAACATATATAAAACTAACCACCAGTAAAATATCTTAAATCGATAACGCTCGGAGCGGATTAATGATAGATACACGAGGATGCTGTTCTGCTTGAGTGATTTACCTTACAAAAGGGCAGACACTTTAAAGTTTAAAAGGACTTAACATCAGTTTGATTCCGTTTAACGGGGGCGTGGCTAATTAGTTTGACGCAGTTTAACCACATCTCAAATTAACTTGAATGACCGCAAGGGAATCTATTTGACTGGTATTAAAACGATTTGATATAGATTGAAATGCATTAAAAATAATTTTTGATTTTTGTCAATCTTTATTCAATTTTCATTAATCTTTTTTAAATGCCGTTAATGCGTTTTTGTCCGTTCAAGCTAAATTCGAGTTACTAGTGATAGTAGTTTCGTCTTTCGCTCTGCTTTAAGATTTTCTTTCGCTAATGGTATTAAAAAAATCATCTGCGCTACAAAATTCGAGATTCAAAAAGTTAGTTATACATTTGAGTATTAATGACATATTTTTCTTGTTGAAGTTATCACTTATATTCTATTAAAAAAGATGATATCGGACTTGATATATCATATAAGTATGCATGTCTTAGCGTTAGAAACTTAACAGCAGAGACATACATATTCTTACTATTTCAAGGTTTTTTATATGCTTGTAGCGTCTCAATGCAACATTTGCTGTAGGAATAACTGCAATAAGAGGAATAACTTGAGGAAAGGGAGTTGTTATTGGAGGCATTGTATGTCATTTAGGCTCAGTTCTTCAAACTCTGATTGAAATATTTCTGTTTCAAAACAGTCTATCAGTAAGTAATAGTGCTTCAAGTATCAAGACAGCTTTGGTTATACCAATGGCATTGTTTTGTATTTGTACCTTCCTTATTTATCTTAAAATTTTTGTTTGTGAGAATCTACAACAGACAAAATAATCGCCCGGGTTTTTCTTGCAACACCGTGACAGCAGAGATGACGATCAAGGCGTTCAAAACACTTAGTGTAGTGATGTCGATCACACTAATTGCTAACACACCAAGCTGTATTATTTCTCTTTATTCTGAATTCTTTGAACGAACAGAAACAATCAGTCGATGGATAGTTTACTGTAACACTTTGGCAATAATTAATCCACTATTAGATCCAATAATTTATGTTTTTCATCTTAAAGACTTTCGTGACCAGACTGCAAAGGTTCTCTGTAGAAAACACGATGCCCACAATGAATCGAGAAGTGGCAGCACAAATGTAACTTTTGATTTCAGCATGTGTATAAAGATATAAATGGACCGTTCAGAACATTGTGTCAAAAGAGGAAGAGTCAATTTCTTCTAATGCATAAAGAGGATCAAAGACATCGCCAATTATACAGGACAATACAACCTACAACACAAATTATCATCATCTGACAAGAAGTCATGAAATGTAAGATATCAATATCATAAAACACAGTCCAGATAGCTTTATACTGACGTTGTACAAGAACAATATTTGGTTGGTTCATCTCTTCTCGGTCTTTCTCGGTTTGATATGATTTATATATGATTGTGATTAGCTTTACAAACAGCCTTAATTACGGATTCCCCTTTTCATTTTGAAGTGTGTATTTCGAATCCGTCTTAAATCAATAACTTTGTCCGTATCACTGTACAAAAATCTATGAATACGACTTTTAAAGTTAAATGAGTTTCAATTTTTTAACAAAACTTGTTATAAATGACATAAGAAAGTTTGTATCGATTAAAGTTGTTGTTTTCCCGTGATATTATAATTATTTTGATGTGTAGCTATCGTACTGAAATATTTTTAAAACTTACTTGAGTTCACTGGTGTCTTGCAATGAATAGAAATAAAAAGATGTGGTATGAGTGCCAATGAGACAACTCTACATCCAAGTCACAATGTGTAAAGAGTAAACTATTATAGGTCAAAATACAGCCTGCCACACGGAGCCTTTGCTCAAACCGAACAGCAAGCTATAAAGGGCCCCAAAATTTTTTATCATATTTTCGCCGCAGCCGGGAAATTCTTCAACTAGCTCCTGTATTAATTGATCTTAATCTTCCTCCGAAATGTTTGAAACGTTGATTTTTGTTAAATATGCAATGGCTCACTTTTTTTTAAATGCACTTTCGCTAGCGATAGCTACAGATTTGATCCGGCATTATAGTAACTCCGCAGAAGCAGATCGGAATCAGTTATGACGTAGACAGTAATCATTCTAATCGTAATTATGTTCATTGACCATAACGACGATGAAATCACATCATATAAAGACGTTTCGACATCATATAATGAAGTAAACCGAACCACATGATATAAGATTACAAGCACATAATATAATGACACAACCACACTATATAAAGATGTTTGCACATAATATAAGGGAAAATGCACATCATATACTAGTATATAAGTATATTTGCACATCATATAAGGATATTTGCACATCATATAAGTACATTTGCACATCATATAAGTATATTTGCACATCATATAAGGATATTTGCACATCATATAAGAATGTTTGCACATAATATTAGAATGTTTGCACATCATATAAGTATATATGCACATCATATAAGTATGTTTGCGCATCAAATAATGATGTTTGCACATCATATAATGATGTTTGCACCTCATATAATGATGTTTGCACATCATATAAGGATGTTTGCACATCATATAAGGATACTTGCAAATCATTTAATGACAAGTGCACATAATATAAAGGTAAATGCACATCATATAATGAAAATGGGCATAACAAGACAGTTTTGGCGTTCCATATGTGACCACAGTCTGAACACATGTGCAACATATCTCAGTAATTCAGAGTAAATGATACGGATTCAATTGATTTGAATTTGATTGATTTACAACTTATTATATTTCAGCGATGTTTTCCAGCTTATTTTGACGAAATAGAGCTATCATTATTTCTATATACTAATTATAATAAATGTTTGAAAATTATATTTCATCTTTGTATATAAACCGTAGGTAATGCCCTTTCAGGATCCACATACACAATATAAACTTTCATAAATATGTTATGCAAAATTAGTATTCTCAAAATATTTTTTGAATTTTAAAACACTCTTCAATTTACCTGTTAATCAATATTTCATAGTTCTGCGTTTAAGTTCTATTTTAATTGTTTTTTAATTCAGTAGGAATAACGTTCAATTTGTCTACTTACTTATAAATGTTTTGAAAAATATCCAACCAGTTCCGGATTTTGATATATTTGTGTACGTGAACGGGTCTGCATGTAAAATACACGTTTTCGTAATTGTATTAAAAATATGATACGCAACGGTTGTCATTTAAACATTTTATTGAGCATTGGAAATGAGATCCTACGTAATATATGCCAAGAGATTTTTCATCTTCGTCAGTTCCATCATACGCATGTACATGTTTAGAGGTTATCTCCCTTACAAGAGTTCCTGTTATCAATTCAAAATATGACGCAGAGTAGAAAGTTGTACGAGACTTCCATTTTGCTCATGAAAGTAAGCAACACTTTCGTAGATAAAACGATTTAAAACGTTTTCTTCTCGTATTTTTTACTCTGTTCCGTTTTTTTTTTTTTTTTTTTTTTTTTCTCGTTTGAAACGTCATAATTGAATAGCGTAAATATTTGATGTTATGCTGCAAATAAATTTAAGGAATACCGAAAGTAAACTTTTATTGTCAAGATCCATTATGGTGAACGGAAATGCATTACAAGCTTTCTAAAACGATAAATGAAATTAGTATCCGATCGATACTGTTGCTCAATGGTTTGCAAAGTGTTTCTTGGATCATAGTCAAGCATTAGTGCAAAAAACATAAAAATCAATTTTTTGAGTAAATGTAAAAGTAAATTACCATTATCGTGAAACTTTCTGAAACATGAAAATCGTTAGTCAATCATGCTTTTGTTTCTAATGTATTGTGCTGTGTAATATCAACAAATACCAACATATAACATTGATCTTTACTATCTACCTATCTATGTATGAATTAAATTTCAAATTTGTTCCCTTTGTCATTTTCGTGTCGTATCTATAGCTACATTTTTGTAGGAAAAATAAAATTTTAGATTTGGAGTCATCCGGCATAGCCGATATGAAGACGATCTTTTGAATGGATATATTTCAAAATTGGTTATATACTTTTAATAGATCATTTGTATCTGCTGTCTGCTGTATTGAAGACCTATAAAAGGTACATGTTCTTATGCTTAATGATGATTAATATAAGTATCTTAAATATTTTAAGTATTAATAGGTGTTACTGCAATCTAATAATTCACACCTGGCAATGTGCATTACATTTGCAAAAAAAAAAAAAAAAAAAACATTTTCAAAATATACATATTCGCTGTTGCAAGTTTTATGTTGACATAATGACCAACAAATCATCCTGCGTTTCTGTATTAAGTTTGTTAAGATCATTCTATTTGATTCTTATATATTTTTAAACACAGATACCGTAACCAAAGCAAAAAAGACAGTTATTACACTAGTAAATTGTAAAGGGGACGATCGTTTTGGGTCCGAAGGTCCTGGCAATGACATTTTGGAAATAATTTGAGCATAGAGAATTAGGTGTGATGCTAAATTCGTCAATAAATTATACAGCCTTTTTTTCTTCTGTGTATCATTGTTTCTTGTTTTCGCCATACAAATTTAAAAATCAACGAGTATTGAACACACATAATTTCCTATAGATTTAGATTAACAAGCAAAATAAGTCAGTATAGGTAAACAAATTCATGAAAAGCATTATATATATATTGATTGATTGGTGTTTAACGCCACTTTTTTTACTATTGTGCTATTTCCTGGAGGTCTATGTATATTGGTTGAGTAAGTTGGAGTGCCATGAGAGAACCACCAAACCTTTGATAGTAAAACTGACAATCCTAGACAATTAAGATTGGAGTATTTAATAGCATGCTAAATATACAGGTAGATCAATAGGTTAACAATGGTTAAAGTGCACAAATGTGATATATTTTTTTTTGTGTGCAAATGTAACATATGTTACTCCCCAAATCTATGCAAATGTAATACACCCGTTTTTGCAGTTTTAGACATGTACCTGACAGAAACAGAAATTGTTAAGAAATATCATGGGATATGACAAAATAATGTCTTGCCAATGATAATTTTTTTCCTACCAGAAGTCATCTTTGCATTCAGTTACATTGTATAGGAAAAACATATCTTTTAATGGGAAATTTTCAAACCGAAAGGGACACATGGTCCACTTTAACATAACAGTGTTTTTTTTTTTTTTTTTACATCAAAATGGACAACTTTCAAGTGTGTGCACTTTCCAGTAAATTTCATATGTCACAATGCGTATGTTAATATGTCACAGTAGGAACCGATTGCGTGGGGCAGCTGTTTGGTAACTCTTTCTTAAAAAAAACTTGAGATTGGTGTATAAAGATAAAACTTTGACTTCTGGTTGTATAAATAAAATGTTAATAACCATTTATAGCAAATGCTTTTCTTTTTCCATATAAAACAATGTTAAGTTTTTGACAGGCAGCTCCCTTGTTATGCTTGTCACTGATGTTACACAGCTGGGCTGCCCAGTGGGAGATTCAAAAGGGGGGGGGGTGTTCCAGGGTTGGAAACCCCTGTTTGAGACGATCAACGCTTTTGAATGGGGACATAAGGTTGGAATCCACCTTTATCATGGGTTTGGGATCCGCCCCTGCTGTGCATGTTTATTTTGATGCTAAGGCTAAATTTTATACCATTAATGCTTGAAATTGATCAGCTTCTCGTTTTAGATTATTTTGTTTTAAATGTCGAAGAACAGGAATTTCAATGAACAGTTGTGTAACCAAACCCTCTTCTTGTGAAAGTCGTCGGATACAAACAGTTAATAATCATTCAACTAGTTCACAAATCAAACAAACACTCTTGTAAAGTAAGGAATGTGTATGTTTATCGATCGAAACTGTCAAAAAGTTTTCAAATTTATATACTTACGTTACTTCAGTCGGACACAGCAAGTAACTGTCAAAAGACAAATGGCGCGAAATCATAGCGTGAATATTTTCGAAAGCTATCGGGATTTTTCATCATTTCAATCTTTACGGCTGAACTCTCAGTTTACAGTCAACAATATCTTATAATTGCGTACCCATTAAAGAATAATTATCAGAATTTCATATGGTTCCATACAAATACTTTAACAGTTATTATTCATGTTATTTTTTTCCAATTTATGAAAATGAAACGCATGTTAACAAAAACGTGTATCTACAGTCCCGTTGTTGATTATGTCTCCTTATATTTATTTGTTTATTATTGTTATTCATTTTTTTTTTTTTCGCTTTTTTTTTTTTATTACGATTCCTCTGCTAATCAAAGGGAAGCTATCCTCATATTATTTTGATACACTGAAAAGTACTAGACAACGATTCTATCGATGAACTGACGTGTATTAAAATGTACTTAACAGTACTAGATTTAACGCTACGCGTTTTTTCTTAATTACCTGAATCAGTACTGACTGGTACTTAATCGATCGCGATAGTTAGTGTACTGAACATGTACTGAACAACTGAAAAAGATCTTGACATTTTTCCTTGCGGTAAATTCAGGCATTTAAGAGTTGTTCAGTTTAAAATGACCGTTTCAGTAGTAAAAACCGTTACTAGTGCTTCAAATCAAAACATCTAGATTAAGTGAAAATAAATCAAATTGAACAGAATTTCGTCCTTCATTTTAAACAAAATAATATTTGTTTAGGTGAAACTTAATGTCAATGAACTATACAATTTTCAACTAATTTAAAATTTCTCTGTGTAACTTACAGGAAAACATATTTGTGTATTTTGTTCTTCACGATATCAATGCAACTGAAATTATGGAAAAAAGTTGGGTTTTTTTGTCGTCTCATTTGCATATACCTGGCATCTGGGACAATATCCCGAATGGACCTTGAGATGAGGAACACATATTTATGACTCTCATTAAAAAATTAAACAATTGTGGAAGCTGTGATTTAAAAAAAATGACATAAATGAACTAGGACTGGTGTTTTATAGAGCTAATGTGATGTGAAAAAAAGTATACAAAAATAAACCTGAACAAATAATACAAAGGACATATTTTTTAATGATTTTTATAGTCAGAATTTTGGGATTATTTCCTGAGGAGAGTGACATTTTTCACTATCTTTCGGGGTTGGGCACTTGACGGGAAAACGAATCACATTTGCCACCCCGAAAATCGCACCACACATGTGCAAGTGTCTCAGCTTCAAATGAGCCATCATATATATCCAAGTTTACGATATGGTCTGAGCAACAGAAGAAAACGTTAACATTACCGCCTATGGAGAATCTATTACGCATATTGCCCCATCTCTTTCTTTAATATGGTTCATTATGAGCTTAATCCTCTAAAACGCAAAGTTCTGTATACAACGAAACTAACGAGTAGCAATTTGTGATCATACAAAAGAACGACGTTAATTTTGCATCTGTACGAGAGGATTTATATTACACCCCAGCAGATAAATGATATTGACATAATATTTGAACGTACATGCAAACATAACTGATCGTTTTGTCTTCAACGAGACTTCATCTCTTATTGTGATGCAATTATCTTAACAAGATGATTAAACTGATTGTATTGATCATGTTACTGGTAGTCATATGTACACATGTTCTGTTTGTATTCCGTATTTTCTTATTTTGCTTTTTTTGTGTTGAATTTAATATTAGCTGTTTTTGCTATCAATATTTTGCCCCCCAAATATGAGAAAAGAATAAAGATGACAGGAAAGGTAAATCCGAAACATCTAAGAAAAAATTCCGAAACCACTACCTTTCACTTGTTTGTCATCATTTAAAGCAAACAAATATATATATATATATCAAAAAGAATCTAAATCACCGGTAAAAGATATGAACGCTTTCTGAATTTATCACATCGTACTGCTGTATTGCTTTATTTGTTTGCTTTGAGACTTTGAACATCTTTGCCGACCCCATGCGCCTAAATGTCTATTGTAAACAGAAAGCAACGTTATATTGAATGGACGTAACAGGTGGGTCTGTTATATTCCCTGGACCATATTTATATTGAAAGCTATTAGAATGTCAACAATTTCTAACACTGATCAAGAACCTAAATAAACAGTTAACTGATATACTTTCATAATGATATTTAAAAATATATTATAATATGTACGACAACAGGTTTTTTTCTGTTATGTTTATAAACCTAAGGTCACTAGTGCTTTTAGGTCTTTAATAATGCACTGAATACAAAATTTAAAAAACAACAAAAAATCATTTTCACATGCTTGTAAAATTCTTTCATATTTTTCTTTACCTGATTAATCCCTTAGCTTGGGAAAATATGTTCAGTAAATGATGATTTTTTTTGTTCAGTCACAGTTTGCAGATACATTCAAGTATTGTACAGTAAATAACAACCTAGTTGCCGGATAGTAAATGCCACCTAAATGACCTACTGGTTGTTTTGTTTACTAGGTTACATATAGCGGTTAGACTGATGACTAGATATGTACAAATTATAATGATATAACTTTAATAAGAATAAGAGTCTTAATTGAAACGTTAAGACAATGAGAAATAAGTTAAAGTTGTTTGAGACTTTTTAATTTCAATTTCGTTTTCGTCAAATATCAGAAAATAAGACTAGCCTACATTTTTATTGATCAACTATATTTCCCATGCATTAACATTAAATTAATCGATTGTCTTTTGGTTTGCTAGTTTACATAAACGTGACGTATCACACATTATAATGATGTAACTTTAATTGGAATAATAGTTCAAATTAAAAAGGTAAACTTGTTCGAGAGTTCACTTCTTCATTTTAGTTTCGTCAAATTTAAGAAAATAAAACTGACCTACATTTGTATGGATCGCCTGTATTTTCCATGTAATAATAGAGCTTCACATTGAATTTCTGTTTACTAGTTTACCGATTTGTACAAGATTTATTACTAGGTCTGTACATATAAGATAAAGCCAACAGTAGTATACCGGTGTTCAAAAGTCATAAATCGATTGAGAGAAAACAAATCTTGGTTACAAACTAAAACCGAGAAAAACACATCAACTATAAGAAGATTTAACTTTTATTGAAATAATAGTCTTAATTGGAACGAAAAGAACTAAGTTAAATTTGTTCGAGACTTTTAGTTTCTATCATAAACTCATCATAGATACCAGGATTGAAATTTTGTAATTGCGCCAGACGCGCGTTTCGTCTACAAAAGACTCATCAGTGACGCTTGAATAAAAAAAGTTATAAAGCATCTTTCAGTCAATCCGAAGAAAATAAAGATGGCCTAATTATCGGGTACTCTACCATTTATATCTTTAACTGATCAACTGTTGATATATGCATGGAAATTCTTTTTTGTTAAACAGAAAGTACTTAAAACTGTTATCTTAAATAACATATTTACAGCAATACGATAAATCAGAAAAAATTAACGATTGGAATAGAAGAAACTTAACAACATGAACAATGATAGAAAAGATAACTCTTGTAAATTCTTTAATCCTACCTAACATCACTAATGTTGCATAAGTTCTAGATATTGATAAAGAGTACCTGGCAAAATTTTAAAATTAATTTTTAATTCTATATGGAATGATAAAACAGAAAATGTAAAAGAACAGTATTAATTAGTGATTATAGTGTTAGACTCAAGAGGATGGATATTGAAAGATATATTGAATCTCTTAATATGAGTTGCGTAAGAAGACTCCTCAATAATGATGACTCATCACCTTTTTGAAAAGTAATACGAAAATTCTACTTTAATAAATTTATATTCAGAATAAGTTTTGACACAATTAATTTTATTTATAAATTAAAAAACATTCCCAAATTTTACTTATTTTATATGAAAATTATCAAAATCTGGAACCAAACAAAATCAGTGTTTTATATAAGCATACCAAACAGCATGGATTGGTATTGGGTAAAAACATACATCAAAAGAAACGGAAAAATATCCAATAATAAACATGAATTCTAATATTATATCTGTATATAAAACACTGATGTCTGTTTATCATTAAAAGACATAAATTGTCATATAATGAACGCGATAAAGTAACATGAGCTTCATCTTCTAAAACATTTTCACAATTATCACAGAGTTATTCCTCTAAAAGTCTCTTGATTTATATCTCACCGTTTCTATTGTCTATAGGTCATCTCCACATTGAACTTTAGCAAAAGAACTCCGTTATGTAAATTGGACTGGAAATTTACAATATGTAAAACTGAGAAGATTGATTGCAAATGAGAAAACTGTCCACCATATGGAATAGAGATAAATAACTATAGGTCATCGTACGGCCTTCAACGATGGGTAAAACCCATAGCGCATAGTTAGCTATGAAAGGCCCTAAAGTGAAAATGTAAAACAATTCAAGCGGAAAAACTAACGGACTGATTTATGAAAACCAAATAATAGTGGTTCTATACATATTACATAATATTATATGTAGCAACAAACGACAAGCACTGAACTACAGGCTCCTGACTTGGTACAGGCGTATACAGAATGAGCCGGAGTTAAACTAGTTTGAAAGCGCCAACCCTCCCGTAACTGCTCTTAAATAAATTGTAAGTTCTAAGTTTGTTGCCACTTTTACCAGATAAAGATTTCGCATTAGCCTATACAAATTAAACAAAAGAGAAATGAAAACGTCTCTAATGACTGCAGGCCTAATGTATGATAGCTCTGCATTTACAATTATAAAAAATTATCTGCAAATAATATGAATAACATAATCTCCTCACAAGACTTAACCTTTAAAGGCACTTAACAAAGATGGTGGTGCAATATAAACAAGAACGTTCAAGATCAACTTCATTTACTAGTTTCTATGCAACAATCGATAATCACTGTTAAATGCCCGTTATTGAAAATGGCACCGAAAAGTCTGAAATTACTTGACTAGTGTTGTATAAATTTGTGTTGTAATTGTACAAAAATTTGAATATCATACTTGGGATGATTATTTCTTATAAACAGAATTTGTGTCTTTCTAAGCCAAACCTCATCAATTCCACAACGTACTAGAAGAAAGTTTCCAACCTGCAATGATCCATATTTGATCAAATCTGATTTTTTTTTGACATACATACTGGGCAGGATAAAACTTTACTCATGCCAAGTATTTCTTTATTTGAAACAAAGATAAATTCTGCACAATATTTTGAAAAGTGTAAACTTAACAAAGACTTATATGGGAAAATCAATTGTGGCATAACACCTACAACGATGACAGTCACGTAAAGGTGACATACTTTGCTGTGACAGTTTTTGTTTATATTTAGTATAATTGTCATAAAAGCAAAAATGGATAAAATAAATGTTGGCAACCATTTCTTTAAGGATTCAACTTATTCTGGCCATTTCATTACTTCTTTAAATAATTTCTTACTGGTCGATTTTGTTATTTGATTTTTCTTTTCATTTACAGTTATCCTTGTAAAAGGCGCAAAAAAAGAGTTAAATTCATCCATGTGACTTATTTGAGGATTAAACTGATCTCTGTTGTTGTTTAAAACGTTTTCCCCTTCAAAGAGTCATTCAAATGGATGTTTAACGTAAAGAGCGTGAAACTCTCACTATACTAGGCAT
Organism: Mytilus coruscus; assembly: GCA_017311375.1. Taxonomy (NCBI): domain Eukaryota; kingdom Metazoa; phylum Mollusca; class Bivalvia; order Mytilida; family Mytilidae; genus Mytilus; species Mytilus coruscus. Next base: position 69,366,685 of record CM029606.1, on the reverse strand, counting down.
CGAAGTTGCGTATGTATATATGCGAACAGCCAATCGGACGCACCCCTTAAGGAAGGACACAAGAAAAGTCTAGAGATATCAACATTTCTATACTCAAGTCAATCCTTTGGTTTTGAATAGAAGGAAATAAAGGCATACATTAATGCGACAGCAACCTAACAACACAGACAAATCAAATCAATCAGATTCAACATACAGTCTTTTGTAATAGAAAGATGCCTATGCAGAATAATATGCTCAAAACCCGCCCCATGACAGAAAAATACGGAGTTAATTTAATAAAATTTACCGTCAAAGATCGCCCAACAGGCACATTTTATTTAATAGTATTTACCGTCAAAGATATTCCAACAGGAGCAAGTGTTTAGTTGAAAAATATCACCTGGCTTTTTTTAAATACGATCGGTGGAAATTAAAGGTGTTATATAAACCAGAATAAGAAAAACACTTCACTGAATATTAATGGTAAACTAAATGTTGATAATGAATGACGTTCAGCGACAAACTATATGCATATTGAGGACGAAAACATGTAAATATAATATGAATATTTACCCTGCTTCGTACTAGACAGATACGCTGAGCTGGATTTTAAACGTGTAAGTTTCATGACGTTTACAAACTAACAGTTCACAGGAAGAAAAGTCACCCTATCCTTTCACATTTTTAACTGCGACCCGACCAGTCTGTGCGTTTTTTCTCAATATCAATCAATATCTTTATTTTACAATCCATTGCAAATACATAGGTACATATTGAGTGCAAGATATGCACAGGAATACATCTTTTTACAAACATTTAACATCGGCGCTGCATGCACAATGTGCTTTGGTAAACACATTTACACACCAATAAAACTGAAAATGGAAGCATTCATTTCTTATTTGTATTTCAATTTAAGAATGATGATCAACCTTGTGAAAATATCTAATCTTGACACGTGTTGATCGAACCACTCAAACCTTTATAACAGGATGCTAAAGATGTTACTTCTAGGCTAGTTAAAACGATTTTATTCATTGAGGTTCACAGGCATAGTTTTTTTTTTTTTTTTATTATTAAAAACAAAAAAAAACAAAACAAGATTTATTAATTAATTTGACCGAACAGACAACACTAATTATTTTGCAATTGCATGTAACGTAGTTCAGGAAAATTACAGAATCAAAATCAAAATGAACATTTACCTGAATATTGTAAAAGACCGTAAGCATCTAGGTCTGTTCGATTAGAAGTTGTGAAACAAAGTGTTAAAATAACTAATTGTTGGAAGAGTTTACATACTGTTTTCGTATGCTCTTGTCTTTACCAATTTATTTCATGATAACTGACAGATTTAAAACATTATATATATATATATATATATATATATATATATATATATATATATCAAGACGTTGTGTACAGAAAAATTAATTTGTCAGTTGTAAAAAGTAAAATCACACAAATATTGAACTCCGCGGGAGATTCAAAACGGAAAGTCACTAATCAAATGGCAAAATCAAAAGCCCAAACACATCAAACGAATGGACAACAACTGTCATATTCCTGACTTGGTACAGGCATTTTCTTATGTAGAAAATGGTGGATTAAACCTGGTTTTATAGCTAGCTAAACCTCTCACTTGTATGACAGTCGCATAAAATTCCATTTTATTGATAACGATGTGTGAATAAAACAAACAGACATATTAGGTAAAAATGTCAAAAATAGGGATACAGCAGTCAACATTGTGTTATAATCTTAATCACTATAAAAACAAACAAATATGTAACAAAGAAGCACTAAAAGGCCTATAGACAAAGCACATTAGCAAAAATTGAAAGACAAAAACAAAAAAATTATCATAGAACAATAACACAATGACGGGATGTATAAGTACAGAGCCACGTAAAACGGATATCACCATAAACGGACCAAACAGTAAAAGTAATATTCATAAAGACAAATAAAAGAATACTATAACACGTTATTAGGATGATAAACAAATGTAAACGAGGTCTGTAAAAAGTTTTGATTTACTCATTTATAAAATAAAAAATCGTTATTTTGAAAAAAGTTAGATTTCAAAAATATAGACTTATCCAAAAATTTTATAAAACTATCCTTAATGTTATCTTAATGCTAAAACACTCATAATACATAAATAACTATATGATGTACCGCCATCTAATCGGTCCGTTTCCAATGAAATTAGGTAACTTTTGTTTGTATATAGCACTGTCAGTACTGTTTAAGGTGATACATAACACTACATGGAGATAACTCTGTAAAAATCTGCTGAACGTTTTGATCACGTTCTATTGTTAAGGAAATATTAAGCTTTTCAATAATCAAAATTAGTGTTTGTCTAATTGCTAAACCTTCACTGAAATTTTTCCGATAAAGTGTGTGGTTTAAGTTTTTTAAAATTTTCACATTTTTGTCAAAAGGTCAAAGTTAATATTTTATCAAAATTTTATGAAAATTGAACGAGCCAAATTAATTTTAGTCAAGGTGTTGGGTACCACCTTAACTATCATGTAAGTTGAATATATCTAGACTCGTTTCATTCAGGAGAATAAGACTTCTGCAAACTTTTTTTTTTTTTTTTTTTTTTTTTTTTTTTGTGTACTTTTCTTATGTTTTTAACGGTTAGTAAGTCAGTAAGAGTTCAACAATTAAGTTTATATTGATATTAAAAGATTTAGATTGTATTCTTCTTAAACAATATCTCACATAAGGTATGTCATATTTTCATTTATAATCTAGTACAAGAGTAAGCGGAATTTCGATTTGGAAAACGTGTCCAGCGAAAATGAATAAAGGCATACATCATAAAGGTCATAATCAGAACGAGTCATGTATGCTTGTTTCACTTTTGTCAAAGCAAGTTAACATGGCATATGATGGCTGGTTATATTAGAATAACATGTTCCACATGATATGTGTCATGACCATTTTGTATGGTCATATATAAAATTTCTATCGAGGAATTTAGTTTAATCCCGCTAAATAATCTAGTTCTTGTTCATAATTATACATGTTCTATGTATAGTCTAAACGTTTATGTTTATGAAGATTTTATGATCTTCTCTGTTAAATTAATAATAGATAATTTATTAAGATTAAGAGGATTAAATATAGTACCATCAAGGCATGACATCACCTTACTAGTATGTGTTCATGTAATCATTAGGTTAAAAGGAAGTAAATAAAGATGACTGGCGCTACCTAGATTTTACATCCAAGATAATAGGTAGAAGTAATCTTATTTTCTGCTGCCCTTGTAATTAGAAATCAAAATTGAAATAGTGAGAAATGAGTGTTGGCCATTTGTGTAGAAATAGCGAGAAATTTAAAGAAAACTCTCTGTGACAAGCAACGTTTTCTGTGCCAAATTTAGCAAGGGGTGTTCTTCATTTATACTATTTCGAAAATTCCGGAACCGTTGAGTACCCTTAAAAAATGCCATTTTTCTATCAAAAAAGCTGCGGCACCATATGTGTTTTGCAGTTTCAATTGCACTCAAAGGTATTGATAATTCAGAATTCGACATATTTTTCTATGGATCTTTGATAGTGAAAACGCAGGACTAGAAAATGCTACAATTGTCGCCTATGTAAATAATTACTTCCTGGTAACCTGAAGCGAAATAACGATTTCTGGCGCATCACTGTATTTTTCGAGATATTTTAAAAATTGGATCCGTAAATTAAGAAGGTAGTAAGTGATAAACTGTATCAGAAGAAAATTGCTGATCGCCATAAAACTATAGTCTATATCAAATTTTTACTGTTTTTTTATTCTTCTGCCTAAGGGGTAGGTTCATTAACTTACTGTAAGAACGAGACTTCTGTCAATGACTCTGTCTTTAATCATTTCTCCTCATCCTCGATACCACTGGATGTATTTATGTATATTTAAAAAAGGGGGGCTTATTTTTGCTGACGTTAGCGAAATTTTTGTATTTTTAATCGCCAAAATGTGCCAAAATGCCCCTAGAATATTAAAATTAGGTAAAAAATCAAAGGCATTACATGTTTCTCCTTAGTATCGTCGAATTGAATATTCTGCATACGATTCATATAAAACACATAACAGCAATGATAAATTCTTAGTTTCAGCACTTTTATAGTCTATTTCTTAAAATATTTTGACTCTTATGCAACGGTGTTCATATATTCGTGATAAAGGCATATAAGTTGGACACAGTTTTCAAATCATTACCCTAAAGTCTTTAATAGGCCTAAATCGAACTTAATTTATCAAACACCTCGTTTTAAACATAGACAAATAGTCAAAATAAGCTGGTCAATGGTCCTTAGTCTTTAAAAAACAACGTTTTCTGCAAAGGGGGGTACCTGTAAAGAAAGTCATTTTAAAAGATGCAAAATTGTACCTTCAATTCAAAAATTTGAACTTAAGCAGCAGGGGTATATAGTTATCGACTTATGTAAAGATTGTCCGATTTTATTTCAATATATGTCAGTATAGGTTAAAATGAAGTAAATAAAGATAACTGGCGCCACCTAGATTTTACACCCAAGATAATAGGTAGAAGTAAATTCATTTTCTGCTGCCCTTGTAATTAGAAATCAAAATTGAAATAATGAGAAATGAGTGTTGGCCATTTGTGTAGAAATAGCGAGAAAATTAGAGAAAACTCTCTGTCACGAGCAACATTGTATGTGCCAAATTTAGCAAGGGGTGTTCTTCATTTATACTATTTCGAAAATTCCGGAACCGTTGAGTACCCTTAAAAAATGCAATTTTTCTATCAAAAAACCTGCGGAACCATATGTGTTTTGCAGTTTCAATTGCACCCAAAGGTGTTGATAATTCAGAATTCGACATTTTTTTCTATGGATCTTTGATAGTGAAAACGCGGGACCAGAAAAGGCTACCATTGTCGCCTATGTAAATAATTACTTCCTTGTAACCATTAAGAACATCCGATATAGACGATATATCCTGTTGTTTCTTTCTCTACATTTTGACACGAAATCAATTCCGATATGTACCATTGAAATACATGATACGCAAAGACACATATATCTGCATGACTAAATTCTCGAGATATAGCTTTTTGGTGTGTTCCTGTTTTAGATAAAAACACAAAATACCCAATTTTAATTCACTGGCGAAAAAATAGCAAAACATTATTGTATATGAGACTAAGCAGGTTAACTCTTTTATTTTATTTTTTTTTTTTTTTTTTAATTTTGAATGGGGAATACTAGTGTAAAGCGCAGCAAAGTCAAATGTTTTAATACTATTGCAATATGAAAAAAAGTCTTAGATTAAAATCTGATTAAATTGATGTTAATAATTTAGTTAAAAAGTTTCGTGGAGCACTTGGAAGACTCAACGATATAACTTTGTTTGTAGTTTAGTTATCCAATACAATGAAAGCAAATCTAGTTCTTCATCTTTGGTTGAAATTCCAAAGGAGCATATATATATAGAACAGACCTATAAGTTTCCAGGATGTCCTCCTTCGTATGTGTCGTTGGGGTATATGTCCCGTTTCCAAGTGCAATTTCAGTACCTAATTCATTTATCAACAGTTCATGTAATATGATTTTCACACAAACACGATGTTGTTTGGCGCTTTATCTGCGGGGAGACAACAACGTATTTGTCATGTAGGTGGAACAAGTTTTTTGCAACATTTGGGTGTTTACAGATTGGTGTAGCATTTGTGTTCAAAGAACCACTCAGTTTTTTAGTTCTGATTTTTATCTACGACCTCACAGCCTTGATCCATTTGGAAAGAGTTTGTATGTCTTCTTTCTTGCGTTGAACCCACTGCCTTGCATATTCATCGGATGAATCTATCAGTATTTTCAAGTTGTGTTTCCAATTGATGGATTTAGGCGCATGATATTCCGGACCTTTGGATAACACTTTTCGCAGAGAATTGTTATTTACAATGTTAAGGTCACCAGTAAAAACGTGGCAAGCCGGATTACATATGAATTGGGAACTAGCGCAGGTGCAATCAGGAGTCGTCGATATTGAGATCCTGCAACCCGTATTTGAAATTTATAATTTCAGTTGCCATTTTTTTTTTTTTTTTTTCGATTGAACTGATTTATGTTGAAATATATTGCCAAAGTTGATGACATCGAGACCTTCGTTGGTGAATGTAAGTTTTAGAAATGATCTTTTCTTCTTTTTCATCTTTTCCAATGCGAACTGGTTTAAAAAGTCTGTGACTTGCAATATCCGAGATGATAGCTGTAAGTTTGTGGTTTGAATGGGGGTTTAAAACAATGGTTTTCCAAACATATGTTGTACAGAGAAAGAAGTTTTGAAAGGGGTAATGACTAAAGCTTCGTGCGTTTTGATGAATACCTAACGGGTTTTGTATAAATGACAGCACGCTATTAATAAAAAATGTTGAAAATGTTCATTACATGCACCAAGCTTCAGGAAGGACTAGATAGAATACCTATACCATCAATTTTGTCATTCTAACAATATGGTGTCGCAGTTCCAAATTGTTCAATCCAATAATCTTCTTTTTGTCTACGAAGAGGTGTTGCAAGATGAGAATGTTTAGTCCTGTGGACATTTTTTTCGATGATGCTAACTTGCATTGAATGGCTGATTGAAATGCTGGTTAATGCTGGTAAATGTCGCTTGCATTGTTCATGCTGTTATTGATATCTGATCTAAAATCGCACACACATTTATTTAGCATTCCTTTCGTTTTACCAACAAATAACAACCCGCAAAGGTTAAACTCAATTCCGTTGAGTATACATTTACCTATTTGTCTTTTCTCAAATGAAAACAGTAAAACAAAATGCATATGTACACACATGTATTTGGCGGGGTGACCTATATCCGATGTAGTTACACTGAAAAGGAGATTCGAATGAAAAGTTTGCGATGAAAAATGACCAATGCTATTAACATCATAAATCACATGTTAAAATATGGAACGTCATGACTACCTTATGTTGATGATCATCATTATATGCAGTGGTCACAGCATTATATGCAGTCGTGAAAGCATTATATGCAGTGGTCAAAACATTATATGCAGTCGTGGTAACACAATATGCAGTTGTCCAAACATTATATGCCGTGGTCACAACATTATATGCAGTGGTTGGAACATTATATGCAGTGGTCACAACATTATACGTAATTTGTTGGTGAAGGTGATGATCAGTGATAGTGATGGTGGTTTTTCGAATTCGGTAAACTTCGTAAATTTTTTATCGGAAATTCCGAATCAAGTCATAATCGATAATGCCCTGAAAACAAAATGAAACAGTTATTGAAGTCTTCTAATTTAGGCAATTCGATTGAAAAATTTATCAGAGAAAAAATAACGCATACTTTTGATTGCACATTGGACAGACATAATTTTATAAATTGAAAGGAAGTCATTCCTAGGAAATGATGAAACTAAGAGTTGAATGCATTAACTAGTTCTGGTCGTCTTAAGAAATACGCACGGCATAATGTAAGTAACATAATGATTAATAAAAATGAAATACCAAAGGACAGTTTGAATACTATATTGCATTTCATAGTCTCAATATTCAGTTTAAATGGCATAATTAAACTTTGAATAAAAAGTCAGCTGTCTATTACATCTAAGTCCAATATCTTGTCAGCTTATATATGTCATGATAGAGCCATTATATGGCTTTGATTTTCAAAATTATGCATTTTTTTTGGGGGTTGTTTTTTTTTAAGTTGTAGTACTAATATATTTTTCTCTGTTGCACCTTAAATCTTAAATAAATTTGTTATTGATTTGACCCAGCTAAATATCGTGTCGTGACCTTTACCTATTAAATGTTTGTAAACAATATATAACGTACAAGTGTTACAGTACCTATATATTAAGTAATACACACACGCGCCTACACATACTTATACATCTGAAGTACACACAGAAACATTCATAGTAACAATGTACATACATACTTCTGCTCATACAGCATCACATGACATAATTTTTACAAACACATTTCTTCCCAAACCTTACACACACACACTCCTACCATAACACATATAGATAAATAATTGTACATTTATAATAATAACAAAATCACATGCAATAACACATTGACAGCATCTGTTTTTTTTTTTTTTACTACATGTAGATTAATTAAGTAAATCTATAAAATGACATCATTTTTTCTTTAAAATATTCAACACCTTTGTTAATAAACAGCTGATCTCTATATTTGCCATACTGTATAATTCTACTATATTTTCTCATTCATATTTAAAAATTCTTAATGTGTCTACCGTTTTAGTTTTTTATTAGAAACATAATGTGCTTTTTAAACTGAAAAGAACATTAAGCTAAGCAGATGATTTAGTGCGTAGTATGCATTGTTATGAATTTTGTATCCTATAACAAGAGAATGGAGACTTTCTTACATGTTCGTCAACGAAGACTTTTTTATGTAAATCTTTCATTGATTTCCAAAATCTTTTATGATATGAAGATGTAATAAAAATAAATGATTATAGTTATCTATTTCATTGCAGTATGAACAAAAATTGTTTTGTGAAATTTTCCACTGGAAAAGCAGCTCCTCATTTGTCAAAATATAATGCATTAATTTCCACCTGAACATTTTGATTTTATTATCTTTAAGATATTCAAAAGTGAATTTAATAGAGTCTTTAAATTCATCTATTAGTCTACCTTTGCTTAAGACTCTTTCCCATTTCAAATATCCTGTTAGTATTTCTGTTTTAATGGACTTAGTACTAATTTGTATATGTGTTTTTTTAAATATTAATAGTTAGTACATCATTATTATCTCTAAGTTTAATTTTAGTTCGGTAAATATGGACTTTTACTTTGAATGTTTCCTCTGACTTCCCACTGCTTTAGTGTAGATTTTTTTTAGTTTTGAGAATTCAGAAATCCAATTGCTTTTATTTCTTAATTTTGAAGTAATTATTTCTTCTGATATATTTCCTTGAAATGTTATGAATGTATTGCCCCATATTACTTGTTTTCTGATTTCTAAATAATTATCGATTTGATCATGATGATTGTCTACACAATTATTCACAGTTATCCATGTTTTTATCATCTCTTGATAGAAAGTTGGTGTACTGTTCCATATTTTTTTTATCTAGCAAGTTTGTGTTATTTACATTCATCTCGAAAAGAAGAATGTTTTTTCCGAATTTATAAAGGTATAGTTTTATGTACGTGAAGTTAGCGGCCGGTTCGTTATTCGAAATAGGATATTCAATATCCAACCGTCTGCTAGCAGTCTGTTCGATATAAAAATTTAGTTGAAAATCATACAAATTAAAATATTCGATAACATTAAAAGCATGAATGTCATAGTTAAGAAGAGTGAAAAAATATGTAGGAAATCGTTTTATTACCCCTTTAAGCTGTCGTAAATTCTCGTTGTCCCTCAAATATAAACCCTTATGTAAGTTGCACATTTGTCTTTTTAAAATAACGATTTTTATCAATAAAACGACAACAAAGATGAACTTTTATGTATATGATATTTCTAAAAACGAAAACAAAAACAAAAACCGATCACTCTAGAAACATTTAAAAAAAAATATATAGAAATAATTGTGAATATTCAAGATATATAGTGAAAACCTACGGGGGACTGCTTAAATGACGTTGAAACCTCCCTGGTCTTCCAATGTCCATAAAATTCGACGATCTTTTAAACTATGTATATATAAAGATGGTATCAAAAGGATTTCCCTGAATAATGTCATCTTCGATATCTAAGGAGGGCCTAAATTGTCACTTTTTATAAAAAAAATTGTGGAAAATTTAGGACAAAGGGCACAGTGCGAGCGTGAGACCTCCTGATCTTATAATCTTCCCAATATTATGCAGATAGTTAGTTAATATAAAGATACAAACGAGACCAAAATGAATTTGGGTAAACTTTTTGTCTTCTATGTTTACAGCAGCCTCAAAGTGTCAGTTTGATATTCAAAATATATAGTGAAAACCTACCGGAGACCGCTTAAATGACGGAGAGTACCCCTTGGTCTTTCAATGTCCATAAAATTCGACGATCTCTTAGACTAGTATATATATAAAGATGGTATCAAAAGAATTTCCAAGAATAATGTCATCTTTGATATCTACGCAGGTCTTAAATTGTCACTTTTCAGCAAAAAATTGTCGAAAATTTAGAACAAAGGGCACAGGGCGAGGGTGAAACCCCCCTGATTTCTAATTCTTCCCAATATTGAGCAGATATTCAGGTAATATAAAGATACAAACGAGACGAAAAGGAATTTGGGTAAACGTCTTGTCTTCTATGTTTACGGAAGGCTCAAAGTGCCAGTTTGATATTCAAAATATATAGTAAAAACCTACCGGAGACCGCTTAAATGACGGTGAGACCCCCCTGGTCTTTCAATGTTCATAAAATTTGACGATCTTTTAGACTATGTATATATACAGCCGGTATTAAAAGGATTTCCCAGAATAATGTCATCTTCTATATCTACGGAGGGCTTAAATAGTCACTTTTCAACTTAAAATTCAGGACAAAGGACACAGGGCGATTTTTATTTGAAAAGTGACACTTTGAGCCATCCATAACATAAACTTAATAGACGAAAAGTTTACCTTAATCCCTTTTGATGTCATTTACATCTATATATTAACTTACTATATGCATAAAATCTTGCAGATTGAGAGATGAGGAAGTTTTAGGCAACGCCCTGTTCCCTTTCACATAAATTTTTGACGATTTTTATTTGAAAATGGACACTTTAAGCCCTCCGTACATATCCAACATGACATTTTTCTGGGAAATCCTTTTAATAGCATCTGTATATATACAAAATCTACAATAGTTTTAAATTTTGTGGATATTTAAAGACCAGGGGGGTCTCACTATTTTTTCAGGGGTCTCCGGTAGGTTTTCAATATAAATTTTGAATATCAAACTGGCACCTTGAGCCCTCCATAAAGAAAAATGTACCCAAAATTCCATTTAATGTCATTTATATCTATATATTTACTAACTATATGCATAATATTAAGAAGATGGAGGGATCAGGAAGATCTAGCCAACGCCCTGTGCCCTTTCACCTGAATTTTTGACGACTTTTATTTGGAAAGTGACACTTTAGGCCTCCGTACATATCGAAGATTTCATTTTTTCTGGGAATCCTTTAAATAGTATCTGTATATATACAAAGTTTACAATAGTGTTCAATTTTGTGGATATTGAAAGACCACGGGGGTCTCACTTTTTTTCAGCGGTCTCCGGTAGGTTTTCAATATAAATTTTAAATGTCAAACTGGCACTTGGAGCCCTCCATAAACTTAGATGACGAAAAGTTTACCAAACTTTCTTTTGATGTCATTTATATCTATATATTAACTAACTAACTGCACACTATTATGAAGATTGAGAGATCAGGGGGGTCTAGCCATCGCCCTGAGCCCTTTTACCTGAATTTTCGACGTTTTTCAGCTGAAACGTGACAATTTGAGCCTCCCGTAAATATCGAAGATGACATTATTCTGGGAAATAACTTTGATACGATCTGTATATATACATAATCAAAACGATTATGTATATAAGTACATCTTTGATTTCATTTTAATGATAAAAATCTTTATTCCGTATTGGTATTATTTTAGTACGTTTTCTCTTTATGAATTGGATTTTGAATAGAAAAGCATATTCACCTGGAGAAAAGTGATATTCACCGCGCTGAACGTCACGCGCTTTTAACTGTTAACTGTAACGTTATGGTAAAATGTTTGATATACAATTGGTTTTGGTAAATATTTGACATCAAATATATTGTTTTCTCTGGGAAAATGGAATAAAACAATAACTGTCTTTTGTTTCGGTAAATATGTGGTTTAATTGACTTTTGAAAAACTGATATTCACTTCGGCCGTCGGCCTCAGTGAATATCAATTTTTCAAAAGTCTATAAAACCGCATATTTACCTTATCAAAAGACAGTAATTGTATAATATTTCATAGAAAAATGTTGCGATTTACACAAGGGTTTATATTTGAGGACAACGAGAGGACAACGTGAATTTACGAAAACATGAAGGGGTCTTAAAACGATTTCCTACATATGCTTTTACTCCTTTTAATCATGACTATCATGCTTTAAATGTTATCGAATATATGGAGTTTTATTATTTTCTCCTATTGCAAATTTTTGAATATCGAAACGACTGCTAGCAGCCGGTTGGATATTGAATATCGAATAAGGAATAACGAACCGGCCAGACCAGTTTGCATTTCCAGATTTTTATATTTTTATAAACCATTTTAAATGTATTGATTTTATATAGGACTCCATATAAATGTTTTCCATTTTAAATGTATTGATTTTACATAGGAATCCATATCAATCATTTTACCCCCCTTTCCTCTCAGAGAAGTTTTTGTTATTATTGACCTTTTTATTCTATCTTTTCCTCCATTCCAAATGAATTTATATAATATTTTATTTATATTTTGTAGATTATCTTGAGTTGTAATAATGTAAGTAGCAATGTAGGTTATATTTGGTAACAGAAGAGCTTTTACTATTTTTCCAAGTAGGTTAACTTTCTTTTTGACCATCTTTCTACAAGTTTTGTTATTTTGTCCAACACCTTTTCAATATTTAATGTTTGACATTCTTTTTTTTGTTATACCCAGAATAGATACCAAGGCTTTTGATTGGTTTGTCGATCCAATTTATATTTTCATATTTATGTTTTGAACTTTTAAATCTTCTTATTATGCATTTTTACATAATTTAGTATCTAACGAATATGAAAATGCAGTTTAAAGCCTTTCATTGTAGTTGTTTAATATAACTTTAAATCAATTGTATCCAACTTTTTCAAGTTTTTTTAGTACGTAATGAAGTTTGTCTACTAGAAATGGTCAGCAGCCTTAACCAAAGAGATATATATAATCATATATGAAAGCATCGATCATATTTTACAACTTCAGATAAATATCTTTTTTTGGTTATAGTTGATGCTCATACCAAAATATAAACTTTTATTAGGAAAATTTACCCTTTTCAGACCCACTTTTACATTTTTATATATAGTTATCATCTCTTTATCATCCCTTTGGAAAACGGAGATTGGGAGTGCATGGATATTGTGTTTACTACGTGTGTTTGGCCGTCTGTCACGGTTAATATAAAAATAAGGAGATGTGGTATGATTGCCAATGAGTCAACTAGCCACGAGTTCAAATGAAGTGGATGTAAGCAATTATAGGCAAACGTACGGCCTTCAACATTGAGAAAAACCCATACCGTATAGTCGGCTATAAAAGGTCCCGACATGAAAAAATGAAACGATTCAATTGAGAAAAACTTACGGCCTAAGTTTTGCGTTTTAATGTCTCGATCGGAACAAACTGCGAGTCAAAGAGGAATGATTTACTATAAGAGCGCACATCTTGAATAGTAACGAATGTCCATGAAAAAATTAATTCACCTCGACCTAAATTAGTTCTGGTTTAGTTTTGCATGTAAATACAAAATCTCATCAACTACAAGTCATAGAGGAATGATATCGTTTAGATTACACATCTGTGATAACAACAAAGGACCTTGAACAAAAAATTGGTAACCTCGACCTTTATTTTACTCATGAATGATTCTGATTGAAATTTGTGTTATGGTCCAGCTGAAATCAACTACAAGTAAAAGAGGAATAATATTTTTTACTGAACACTTCTTTGATATAATGAAGGTCCGTACAAGATGTTTTGTCATCTCAACACACTGGCGCTAGGCTAGCGTTTTAAAATTAAATATATTCTACAACAAAAAAAAAAAAACAACAAAAACAAAAAAAAACTCGGCTCTCTTTATTGTGTCTCTTAATAGAGAGCTATTGTTTTACTGTGAATTCTTCCCGTTGTTGTTATTAGCGTTATAAATTTTCTCACACACAAGCTTGTCTTGTTGCTATAGTCAGGGGATTTCAGTTATTTTTGCTAATAAAATGTTTTACCTATTCCATGTTAAGCTCTTTGTCAGAAGTTGTAACTTGAAAATTTCATATCTGAATATGTTTCGCTACCTGGAAACTTAACCTTTGATGGTAGATCTTGACCTATCTGTGGGGCTTCTTTCTCCTGCATATATTTCACGTACGGGGTAAAAATCGGAATTGGATTTTTATATATTGCATAGTCTGAATTATATACTTAAGAAAGAATTTCATTCATAAAATAGTTATTTTACAATAAAAATTGCTGTTCCTTGCCTTTTTAAAACAATATTGCAAATCTAATATGTTTTATTAGAATTCTATTTCCAATAACATCGCTGACTAACATACATTTTGTAAATTAATTTGTTTCCAAAATGCAATACATAGTTTACTTCTGACAGATATTTGGTTCTTCTTGGAAAATACTGGGTCGTGATATATTTAAATAGCAGTCCAGAGTAATCTGAAGATGTTTATTGGGAGTTAAATATTCAGAAATGCACAATTATATATGTTTTTAAATACTTGAAGTATAAACGTATTAATTTATGGTTCTAATGATTGAAATAAGTGAAATGACATTAGAAATGTCCCTGACGTGGAATAAACTCTTGGTAAATTGGTCCTACTTTTTAATTTCTTTATTTCAATTCAGAGTTTTATATTGTATAGATAGCTGTCTATTGTTACCGACTGTGTGACTCTAGTGTTGTACGGTGATCTTTTTCGTTGGGTTGCTTCTTCATTAACGCGTACTCATATCTCCTTCATATAAATATGATAGGAATGAGACATCGTACGTAGATGGAGTGGATTGACGTGTTTCATGTACGCAAACTATTTTTCTTCAAGTGCAGAATCTTCTGTCGGTGGTTGACCGGTTGTCATTTATCGATATTCGTTTTTTTTTAGTTTGTTTTAGTTCATTCTTTGCGACGGGATGCTTTATCCTTTGTTGTTCCTTTACATAAGCCTTTGTGAAATTGATATATATATAAAAAAAATTAAAAATATTTGTATATTCGGACAGCATTATACGAAAACAAAACGTTCACTTCAGAGAAAATAGAAAAAAATGATCAAAGTGGGAACAAATGATCAAATCATATAAGACATTCAAAAAAGAGACTCTCAGTAATAGTTTTGGTGTACAGTCATGGCACCACATGATTTGAGGAACGGACTTCGAGCATAAGTTCCCGTTAATGCATTCAATTTTTAGTTTCATCATTTGCTTGGAATGAACTACCCCTAAATGACTAAAATAATGTCTGTCCAATTTGCAGACAATAGCAGGTGTTATTGTTTTCTCTGATAAAGATTTCAATCGAATTGCCTAAATTACATGACTTCAATAACTGTTTCGTTTTGTTTGCAGGACATTATCAATTATGACTGGATTTGGCAATTTCCGATAAAAAATTTACGAAGTTTACTGAATTTGAACCACCACCATCACTATCATTGATCATCACCTTCACCGACAAAACACGTATAATGTTGTGACCAATGCATATAATGTGACCACTGCATATAATGTTTTGACCACTGCATATACTGTTACCACGACTGCATATAATGTTGTGACCACTGTATATAATGTTGTAACCACATATAATGTTCTGACAACTACATATAATGTTGTCACGACTGCATATAATTTTCTGATCACTGCATATAATGTTTTGACCACTGAATACAATGCTGTGACTACTGCATTTAATGATGAGCATCAACATCAGGCAGTCATGGCGTTCAATATTAAAACACCTTATGTATAGCGTCGATAAATTATACCAACATTGGCGAACCGCCATCACATGAACTATATCAGCTGTTCAGAGGCAGAACAAGTATTATTAAGAGTTATGTTGGTGAACTTTAAATAGTCACTGATAAACCGTCAGTCATGGATTTGTTAATAACTATTGATAGTCACTAGTTAACTTTTAACAATGGTTCTGGTGGTAAGATGCGCACAATCACTTACCTGTGAATATAACACCGAAAAAGCATCAGTTTTATTCAGAATTGAATAAATTGCCATTCAAACATCCTCGATCAAAACAAATTATTAGTGACAATATTACATATTCTTCTTAAAGCAAAAAATTATACAAGCTAGATAAATTTGATAGCAGAATTGGTCATTCTACTTTCTCCACTACGTCCTGATCTCAGATCACCTCAATGTCTTGGTTGCACACGCATGCTGAGAGAAGCAGAAGCACTGATATATTAAGTATTTACAAATGGTAACTGAAAATGTTTTCAATTATCAAATAGAACTATGGGTAAATAGTTTTTTTTCAAAATATGTTATTAATTGGTAAACATTTAAGTTTGTTGGCTGTGTTTTTGTTGTGGAAAATACAATTTTCTTGCTAGATTCTTTTTGTACTTTCGTCATCAATGTTAACACTGATAGAGAAGTAGTAAGTATTCATTCTCAAGAAGCACATGAGTTCATATCTTGTTTATTGACGGTTTAGTTTTCGTTGTATTTGCCACCACCATTGTTGTATACCTCTACTTTATGTAACCTCTCATTTTTTCTCTTACTTCTAAAGTCAACTTACAAAATGAAGTTGTGTTATAGTCTTTGTTATTCTTATCATAAGATCCCTTGAATGCATGGAACAACATTTTAATTGATTTAATTAACAATTATTAAGGTTAACCATTATCTTAAAACAAACATTGTTAAAGAAAGAAGGACCATAATTGTAAAATAGAAATTACATATGCGGTTTTTATCCAACGCAATCATAGGTTTGAACGTTGTTTTCAATTTAGACTTGTTTATATATATACAAGTCTAAATTGAAAACAACATTCAAACCTATGATTGCGTTGGATAAAAACCGCATTTTTTATACGTGTGCATGCAAAACAAATTTCTTGTTAGAGGGGTCTAAATACAGCACAAACAACATTTTCCAAAAGACCCCTCTAACAAAAAAAAGTGAAAAAGTATATTTTAACAAAACGCATTTGACTAACAGGTCGAACAACAAATGTTCTTAAATCCTGCTGACTGCCATTGGCGATTGCCAAATAAACGGATCACAAGGTGTAATAAATGCATCTTAACTATAAATTTAATACCAAACAGAAAACAATAAACTTGCGGCGAAGATGGTAAACCGCAAACAAAGGTCCAATTATTTTTTGTACACCATATCCGGATTTCGACAATTAATGTCTCCTCAGTGATGTTAGGAATCGAAACGGTTATTGGAAGGCCACTTAATTTACCTCAATTTAGGATAGACTCTTTGAATTTTGAGGAGTCAAAATAGGATGAACGGATCATATAACCCGAAGGCAAAAATAATACAAGCCCAAACTCAAAATTCAAGAGTCTATCCTAAATTGAGGTAAATTATGCGGCCTTCCAATAACCGTTTCGATTCCTAACATCACTGAAGAGATATTAATTGTCGAAATCCGGATATGGTGTACAAAACACAGTCATGCGTATTGTTCATAACTGGTAGAGGACCAGATACGGTAACTTATAACTTTCTACAATAGACTGAGGCGTTTCGTAAATAATATATACTATTGTTTTCTTTCTGTGTACTTGAATTGTATAAACTTGATTTTTTATAACCATTAAAGACTTGGAAAATATAGTGCTGTCTATTTTTGAACGGGTCGTAGAAAGACACATTTGCTGGGAAATGACGTCTTCGATTTTGGTAGCTTCATACCCTTTCCTATGGACATTAGTTTGGCATCGGCTGAAAAATAATGCTTTTAGAGAAGAAGATGTTTATGACATGTATCATATAAAATAAAAAGGTGGTGTATTACTGTCAATGGCACAAGTATCCACAAGTGTCAAAATTACGTACCTATAGATTGCAGAATTATAGGTCTCCATACGAACTCTAACAATATAAAAAAGAAAGAAGATGTGTTATGATTGCCAATGAGACAACTCCTCGCAAGAGACCACTGTCCCAGGTTAGGGGAGGGTTAGCGCCTTCAAACGAGTTTAACCCTGCTATATTCTTATTCGCCTGTAATTCAATGGTTGTTGTTTGTTGCTGTGTAACATATTTATTTCTTGTTCATTATTTTGTACATAAATTAGGCCGTAAGTTTATTTGTTTGAATTGTTTTACAATTGTCATGGTTTTTTTTTTTTTATAGCTGACTATGCTGTATGGGCTTTGTTTATTGTTGAAGGCCGTACAGTGACCTACAGTACTTACTTTCTGCGGCATTTAGTCTCTTGTGGGGAGTTGTCTCATTGGAAATCATACCACATCTTCTTATTTTATATCTGACATATGTTTATCATTTATAAACAAATACTTTGAATTTGACTGATTAAAACATTTATATTAACTCAAAAACAAATCTGAAGGTGTATATGATTTTTAATACGTATTTTAAGGAAAAACATATAATATTTGTATTGCACTATTTTTCACCGAAGTTTTTCATTTTCATACCACCGACATGATATTTGTGACAACAACGCATTCTGATCTGAATTCAGGAACACATTCGTTTTCAATTAAAGTTATCCTGCTTCTGGACTGTCGGTATTACAATGAATTTGCCTGTAAAATATACAAATGTAACAATACCATAAATATATTGAATTTATAAAACAGAACAAGTCTGAGTCATATAGAATTTGTTAATTTGCAAATAAGATTAAATTTGCAATTACATGATAACAACCGAACTAATGTCTATAAAGCTTACAATTTTTAGAGCAGTCCGTTTAATCTTTCTGTTTAACTACAGTTAATGTCAGCCGTAATAAGGACGATGTTATTGTTTCTGTTATTTGAAAATTATTTGGCTCGTATTCGGGACAACAGAAGCAGCAGCAGTACTAAGATCATGATGTGAACAGCTTACTTGTAGTTTTTTCTTTTTTTATAGCTCTTTGTATAAAGTATCCTTTGTTAGATAGAATAAGGAGCATTATAATCAGGAAACCACATGTTTTCTCTGCTTCATTTTTATATGCCCATCTGCAGTAAGAAATCTCATCAGTTGTAATCTTTCGTCGTATACAAGTTTTAGTAGTATTTTTATATCTTTATTCATATTTATGGATGTCATTTTGGGAGAACCTTGTTTTGATCGCCGGTCTTTGGATTGTATTTTAAATACAATTTCTTCATTAGTATCTAGACTAAATGTGATTCAAAACTAACTTTATTGTAGAGACACTGGTCTATTGTGGAAAATTGTATGTTGATGTGCTTTATAGTAAGTTTCATTTGGTTGCTGTATTATTGAAGTATAATATATCTCTTTTTGTATGTCCTCAGGAAGTATACAAATTAAGCATACGATAATTATGCCGCAATTTGAAATCTTCACTCGATGTCAATCAAAATACCTTTAATACATGGAATTAATGATTTAACAACAACCACAAAAAATATCATCTCCGTCTCTATTTGTAGTACCAGATGAAGAATCCGTTCTGATTATCTTTAATTTTAACTGTATTGGACATATGCCTCGTATTTCATTGATATTATTTATAATAGCGGGTGCCAAAATACAAATATTTTAGATTATTTGACATACAAACGAAATAGTATAAAAACGAAAGAGAAGATAATAAAGGGTATTTAATGTTGCTTAGTAGGTAGTGGGTATACTTTACAGACTACATTCAATTGCATGCGTAAAGGCAAAACTGTTCATCTAATTTTGGCCGTCTTTAGTTGAAAATCCAGTATAAGATAGTTTTTATATTTAAGGTTGAAACTCAAAGCAGTATCAGCCCGAAATGGCACTTTCTCTTTTGATACTTTTCTATTGGATCTATGAATATCGATCTTGACTTCAATATAGAAGCTGAAACTTTTTTTTTTAATTGTTGCTACGTAAAGTTTACAACCACCTGACCATTTGTAAATCAAAGTCACTAGATTTAGTCAAATATATTCGATGGAGAATGTCTGTCATAAAGTTGTTACATGTTTAGACCTGTATAATAGAATTAAAATTTGATGTGGCGGCATGGTAATTAACATTATCATCCTTTACGACAGACAGAATAGCTGATCTAAAAGGTACACCATTTACTTGCCACTATACATCATGTACTGTGTTACAACCCTAAATAAAGCCGACAAGGAAAGGCATTTTATCGACCCCCGAAGGATATATTTTTTGTAGCCTAGATGTTCGAGTGGTCTAGGGCGCTGGACACGGTGCAGGCGGGTTGCCACGATGTCATAGAAGCAAGGTTTATAATCCCATTAGGGCATTACAAAATTTGCTAACGCAAATTTGAAGATCTAATATTGTTGGGCTACATTGGAGACGAATTTTATATATATACGGATTATGTTCTTTTCATATATTTTATGATGTTATGATACTAAACCACTAACGGATGGGATTGTGCTTGATTTTCATATGATGAAGACATAATCTTTCAATCAGTTAAATTGAGGTTTGGAGCTGGCATGTCAGTAACTGCTAGTTAGTAGTCCTTTGTTAATTTAATTATCATTGTGATTTTGATTAGTTTCTTTTGTTACCTATTCTGACATCGGACTCGGACTTCTTTTAAACTGAGTTTTACTGTGCGTATTGCTGTGTGTTTGTTTATTCTACATTATCTAGAGGTATAGGGGGAGGGTTGAGATCTCACAAAACATGTCTAATCCCGCCTCATGTTTGCGCCTGTCCCAAGACAGGAGCCTTTGGCCTTTGTTAGTCTTGTATGTTTTTTTAATTTTAGTTCATTTATATGTTTTGGAGGTTAGTGTGACGTCCATTTTCATTGAACTAGTACACTTTTTTTATTTTAGGGGCCTGCTGAATCGCGACTCTAGGTGTGCGATTTTTTCACTCTGTTGAAGACCCATTGGTGGCCTTCGGCTGTTTTCTGCTCTTTGGTCGGGTTGTTGTCTCTTTGACACATTCCCCATTTCCATTCTCAATTATATATATATATATATATATATATATATAACATGTTACATCTCGTGATCAATTTATTTGGCAATCGTCAATGGAAGTCAGCAGGATTTAAGAAACTCAATTGTTCGACCTGTTAGTCAAATGCGATTTGTTAAAATATACTTTTCACTGTTTTAGTTTTTTGGAAAATGTTGTTTCTGCTGTATTTAGACCCCTCTAACAAGAAATTTGTTTTACATGCACACGTATAAAAATTGCGGTTTTTATCCAACGCAATCATAGGTTTGAACGCTGTTTTCAATTTAGACTTGTTTATATTTTTCCGTTTGGGCTTGTATTATATTTGCCTTCGGGTTTATATGATCCGTTCATCCTATTTCGACTCTTTTAAAATTCAAGAGTCTATCGTTAATTGAGGTAAATCAAGTGGCCTTCCAATAACCGTTTCGATTCCTAACATCAAAGAAGAGACATTAATTATTATTCCGTTTGGGCTTGTATAATATTATATATATATAAACAAGTCTAAATTGAAAACAAAGTTCAAACCTATATATATATATATATATATATATATATATATATATATATATATAAACACAAAATCAGGTAAGTAGATTATAAAATATTAGTAACATTGTTCGCACGTTTTCATCCTTCACAAGATACGTAACTAAGTAACGTTACCACGGGGTAGTGTGACGTTACGTTTTTGTTGTGCATACATTGCGTACTTTCTTTACGCATTTAGCTTTGATTTGAATGTCTAAATTAAGCGCTTCTCCAGAACTTCTACGGCAGGGGAAGGAGCCGAGGAAGACAAAATGCGAGATCGGATCACGGATACCAAGGTACAAACTATATAGAAAATGAAAAAATTCAGACTCAGCATTTTTTAGGGAACCGTTTCTACAACCGAGAGCTAAACTTAACAAACAAAGCGATTTAAAATCGAAAATTTACCGAAAATTATAAATTTATCTGAAAATGAATTTGATAATAATGAAATTACTCTATTATTGAAAGGATTTAAATTTACACCTACACCGAAACCAAATTTAGCCGAATTGCAAACGGATATATAAAAATTCAACCGTCGACTATGACTTCGGGAATTTTTGGATCTGATAATAAAGACATCCATTGCAAGAAATAAATCTGTTTTCACACCTCCAAAAGATAGATGAAAATTTAGAACTCTTTATTAACACTATTTCAAAATATCCAATTTCAGAACACAAAACTAGAGAAAATCTATCAATTAACGAAAAGAAAGGATTGCGAAAATTAAAAGACAATGATTCTATAATAATTAAAGAAACTGACAAAGGTGGCGCAGTGGTAATTATGAACCAAGAATATTACAAGGATAAAGTACTTGAACAATTAAAGGACACGGAATTTTACAAGTAAGAAAAAAGGAATATGGATAATACAATTATGAGAAAAATAAAACAGTTGATTAAATAATATCCTGATTCATTTACCTCAAAGGAAAAAGATTACCTGTGCAACTTTAAAATTCAAGAAAGTAATGTCTATGGATTACCCAAAATACATAAAAGTAAAGAAATACAAAAAGGAGTCCTAGAACAAAACAGGGAAAATATCAAAGCATGTAAACCGACTGATTTAAAACTCCGCCCAATAGTGACGGGACCACAATCGTCTACTCATAGATTGAACCATTTCATAAATTTACTACTTAAATCTCTCTGTCCGAAGATTCCAAGTTAGGTCGGTGACGATATAAATTTCTTAAATTTTATACCAAGTACTGTACCAAAGGGTACAATTTTAACCACCTTTGACGTAACAAGCTTATACACAAATATACCACATGATTGAGGCATTAAAGCAGTCCAACACTGGATTGAAAAAGAAAGAGATTTGATTGATTCTCGATGTAAGACAGAATTCATCATCAAAGCTCTGAAAATTATATTAAAAGAATACATTTAACTTCGATGGAAAAATATATCGACAAATAAAGGGAACTACTATGGGCACAAAAGTTGCACCTTCATATGCCAATCTTGTCATGGGCTATTTAAAGGAAATAATGTTCACCAAAGTAGGTGAAACTTTTGATCAGGATTTTAAGGAATACGTAATAGAAAAATGGAAAAGATTTCTCGACGACTGCTTCATTTTAAGGACAAAATCTATGAATGAACTTTTTTTATTCCACCAGATTCTGAATTCCCTCAATCCATCTATCCAATTTACAGTGGAAACAAGCGAAAAAGAGTTACCATTATTAGATATTACAATAAATATCTTCCGTAATCAAGTTATCACTGACATATTCTATAAAAAGACAGATACTCATCAGTACTTAAATGTCCACTCTTGCCATCTAACGCACACAAAACGGAATATCCCTTTCTGTATGGCCCGACGAATCTGTGCAATAGTCACAGACAAAGATCTACGAGGAACTAGGCTTAATGAATTGAAGTCGAATCTACTTCTTCAAAAGTACCCGTTAAGCCTAATCGAGGCTGGTGCAAAAAAAGGTAAAGAACTCAGTATAGCTCAACTTAGAACACCGAAACAAAAAACAGAAAAAACATAATTCCGTTCGTTAAGACGCATGATCCTGGCATCACCAATGTGTATAACGCCATCAAAACTACTTTAACCCTTTTTAATGGAAAGCGAGAGGATGAGGAAAATTATTCCAGCGAACTCTATAACCACTAGTTAGAGACAACCAATGAACTTAAAAAGAATTCTTACAAGAGCAAAATTTCAATCGAAAATTGAAAATTTTTCTGTGAAAACATGTAGAGATCCATGATGTGGAATTTGCAGTAAAGATAACTATAACTATCTTGAAATGGGTGAATCAAAAACATTTAAAAGTGGACAAATATTTCATGTAAACGCAGACATGACTTGCAAATCCAGAAATTTAATTTACTGTATAACATGCCCAACCTGTAAAGAAAAATACATCGGACAAACTGGGAAACTAAATGCAAGAGTAAGTGTCCACAAACAACTAATCCGCCACCCACACTTACGGCAAATTTCACTTAGTGAACACTTAGACATATGTGCCAATGGAAAATTCAAAATTTTCCCGTTCTACAAATGTCGTCGCGATGATGAGGAATATAGAAAAGTTCTGGAGAAGCGCTTCATTAAGACATTCAAAGCAAAGCTAAATGCGTAAAGGAAGTACGCAATTTATGCACAACAATAACGTAACGTCACACTACCCCTTGGTAACGTTACTTAGGTACATATCTTGATAAGTCCCGTGAAGGATGAAAACGTTAGAACAATGTTACTAATATTTTATTATCTACTTACCTGATTTTTGAGTGCTTTTTTTAATATACGAATCTGTAAACGACTTAGACCAAAAAAGTGAAAAAGTATATTTTAACAAAATGCATTTGACTAACAGGTCGAACAACAAATGTTCTTAAATCTTGCTGACTGCCATTGGCGATTGCCAAATAAACGGATCACAAGGTGTAATAAATGGATCTTAACTATAAATTAATACCAAACAGAAAACAATAAACTTGCGGCAAAGATGGTATACTGCAAACAAAGGTGCAATGATTTTGTGTGCACCATATCCGGATTTCGACAATTAATGTCTATTCAGTGATGTTAGGAATCGAAACGGTTATTGGAAGGCCACATAATTTACCTCAATTTAGGATAGACTCTTTAATTTTGAGGAGTCAAAATAGGATGAACGGATCATATAAACCCGAAGGCAAATATAATACAAGCCCAAACGAAAAAATATAAACAAGTCTAAATTGAAAACAACGTTCAAACCTATAATTGCGTTGGATAAAAACCGCATTTGTTATACGTGTGCATGCAAAACAAATTTCTTGGTAGAGGGATCTTAAAACAGCACAAACAACATTTTCCAAAAGACCAAAAAAGTGAAAAAGTATACTTTAACAAAACGCATTTGACTAACAGGTCGAACAACAAATGTTCTTAAATCCTGCTACTGGCGATTGCCAAATAAACGAATCACAAGATGTAACAAAATGGATCTTATAATAAATTTATCACCAAACAGAAAACAATAAACTTGCGGAAAAGATGGTATACCGCAAACATGTGGTGCAAAAATTTGTACACCATATCCGGATTTCGACAATTAATGTCTCTTGAGTAATGTTAGGAATCAAAACGGTATTTGGAAGGCCATATGATTTTTCTCAATTTAGGATAGACTCTTGAATTTTAAAAGAGTCGAAATAGGATGAACGGATCATATAAACCCGAAGGCAAATATAATACAAGCCCAAACGAAAAAATATAAGCAAGTCTAAATTGAAAACAACGTTCAAACCTATCATTGCGTTGGATAAAAAGTATATATATATATGTGTTAAAATATACGTTTTTCACCTTTTTGGACTTTTGGAAAATGTTGTTTGTGTGTATTTAGACCCCTCTAACAAGACATTTGTTTTTCAGACACACGTATAAAGATTGCGGTTTTTATCCAACGCAGTCATAGGTTTGAACGTTGTTTTCAATTTATATATATAGTAATAGACTTACACAGAACATCTCTTCTCAGTTGATTAATCAAGAAACAATGTCTATAGTATAATTACATATAGAAGCATGGTTAATAAGACGATATGTTTATATTTTTATACTTACCGTACTGAATTTGTCTATTTCATGGCTTATTGGGGTATTTTCTTTTGAATTATCTAAAATACAAAACAGCTCACGAAATTAACAAAAAGTCAACGCTATGGCGCATTGAATGCATCAACTCAAACAAGAACCCTAATTCCTTTTGTTGCAAAGTACATGTTACTACCACAAAATGTTATCAAACACAAAATTCGTTTTAAGTCATTAAGACCTATTTGCTTCTTTTTAGTGATAAAATTCCCACACATACACGAATGAAGCATGCAAAGCAATTTTAGACATGTTATAATATCATTAACTAAACCTTTCGATATGAAGTCCTCATGATTTCGATCAATGAACATCTTTTTTCTAAGTTGGCCAATATTTACTTGTGAAAATAAGGAGACATGTACCAATGAGAGAATCTTCCTTTTAAAATAAAGTAAAAATATTGTGAACAATTACACCTTACAATCCCAAAATTATTAAAAACCCTAAGCAATAGTAAACATTAGTAGGTCATCGAATGAAAAAAATATAAAACAATTAAAAAACACAACGGTTTGACGCAATAGCCTTAACCAATTTTTTCTACAGCAATTAACGAAACTCAATTATGGCAGATAGCAACAACTAGAGTAGTTACAGGTTTATTTCTTGTTGAAAAACAATAAAGAGTGTCAAAGGTTTCAATATTTACAATATTCCCATTTCCACAAATGTGGAAATATCTTAACATGTGAAAACATGTACTGAATATCATTACAAAGAACATATTGATTATGAATATTTCCTTCCATTTACACGAATATAATTGAAACTGAATTGATCTCAGCTTATTTGGTTGATAGTATTAGTGACAACATCTAGTCTAGGAATGGTCCTTCTTTTGATTTGCATTGATTATTCATATTAAAATGTAGCAGACACTTACCTTATTGGGACTATGTCTTTTATATGACTTTTGTCAAGTAAAAAAATGACTTACAACAAGGTGAAATTGCTTTTAAGATTCATAATTAGAAAATAATATCGTCATAGATACCAGGAGTAACATTCTGTACTCCAGCCCTGGGTTTTGTCTAAAAAAGACTCGTCAGTGACGCTCGAATCAAAAAAAGAAAAAACCAGACCAAATAAGGTTCAAAATTAAAAAAAAAAAAAAAAAATCTTGAGGACTACTCTCTTCCTTAAATCCTGTGGATATGTAAGTGCCGTAGTTATACAGTGTGCAACATTCACATATTATTCGCAAGTTTACCTTAGGATATCTCATATCAAATAGGAAATTATATTTAAATAGCAAACCAGTGCATGCAGATGAAGAAAGGTTTTGTCATGTCTATGCTTAATATATGTTATGGATACATACCATGATGTTTTCGACGAAAAATACAAATTGCAACTGCAACAGAGACAATAACAATCACCACTGTAACCCCGACTATAACATAAACAAAATCTGAAAAATGCGAAAGAATTTTTTTTTTCTAAATCATTTGAAAAAATGATATAGAAACGGACAAAATGTATATTATTCACGTAATAATTAATCTGTATCATTCTTAATAACGCAAAACAAACAAAACAAAACCAAACACGAAAGAACAAAACGATAACTATCATTGCAGCTCATTAATGCAACGTTGACTTGAGACGATTTTCCCTGTTATTTTTCTTTTTTTTTTTTAGTGTAGCCATAACAGATATGTCCTAAGGCATATGTTGCCTGCGCGAAAAACTATACCACGTTATTTTTTTTTTTTTTTTTTTTTGTTAATTTAAAGTGTCTGTGCCAAATCTGGATACCTCTTAGTTTCAGATACCGTGTGTCAATAGCCAGTGCTAAAGACCTAACGTTATCTGAATAATAGATTCCGTAGGTTTATAACTAATGTAGTTGTACTGTAACTTATATTACACTTTCTTTCTTTAAAATCTTACCTTAGACGGTTTCGATTGGGCCTTTTAAAAGTCACAAGGGCAATGGCTTATTGTTGTTAGTATAATTGTTAATCCTGTCATTTTTGGAGACTAGGTTCATAACATCAAATTTGTATAAGCAAAAGCAGGTCGAGAAGTTAAATGAGTTGATGACCCCCTCATGAATGGATGGGTATTATTCATTGTGATACCTCCAAGATTTTTTATAAAGCAATTTAAGCGAGACCATCAATATATCATTATCACAAAAACCAATCAGGCTCATTAAATAAAACAAAATTACTGACAAACAACTATAATTTAATATAGGAAATGCAACACGTCAACATTTATTTATATACCCGAGAAACAACAAACATGTATTTGAGATGGTGGTTACAGGTGTCTGACTCCTCGAGATTCGAAAATCATTGTAAAATCAAATTTTCAAAAATATAACCTTGAATATCAAATCCACTAATAGATATTGAGCGTATGCTAGATATCTATCTATATGAAATGCATACCTATCTTATTTTCTTGCTCTTTGATTGAAGGTCCGTTGGTGGAATCTTTTATTGGGTGAGTTGAATTTTCGATGAGATGAAATTCTACAAGTGCAGGAAAGCAAACAAATAGTTATAACTGGTACATCATAGCTAGATCTAAACATATTTTACCTACGACAGATGACTCTGATTAATCAAAACCCGTTATTTTGTGACTCAATTTTTCTTCATGTATATGTATATTTGATGTCAATCTTTCAATTTTCAAATTTAAGTATTAGACAAAATTCAATCATACACTTTTGTTTTTACTGTTCATAACTGAACAGCTACAATGTATTGCCCTTTATTGAATATATCTTGTAATTGGAATTATATGTTTCTAAATTTTTATCAATTAATTATATAAAACAGTTTAAGAAAATGGCATCTAAAAGTCATCGTAAAAATATTCTAAGAATAGAAATGTAGAGGTTTATCAAATCATTTGTAGAAGGGAATCAAGATATATCATGATAAAAGGAAAGCATTACAGGAAGTACATCAAACTTCAATCAAGAGAAGAAAATTTAACAATAATGTGACAACATGCATAAGCAATCATAAATACTAAGGAGGAAACTTAAGTATTGTAGACTAGTTAGCACTTCCGTCGATATACTGGCAAATGATATGTAAAGGTCGTAAAATACTCTATAGAAAAATCAGAAGCTGTGGTATGATTGCCAATGAGACAATTTCCATGATATATCAAATGATGTAAAAGTAAGCAACTATAGGTCACCGAACGGTTTTCATCTAGCAAACTGAGATTGTGGGATTGTATTTTGTTACACCTAGCGTATAAATCCTTTTTTTTAAAGTCGTACACATTGTTTTTGTAATGATGTTATTTATTTGTAGAATCCTCATAAAAAACATTTCTGAACAAGGCCCTAGGGATGATATTGGTCGAGGGTGATACGGCATGTGATACGCATTTTGCCATGTTTTATACGCTTTATCATATATTTAAACAGGAGAGTATATACGAACTGTCCGAGAGACTCTGTATAGAATACGAACAAGAAATCCGAGTAGGGGTGCGATAAAAGGGTGTGATGAAGGGTAGACATGCGATGAAGGGTAGTGATAAAGGGTGCGCATCAAAGTTGAGCGATACGGATTAAACTGCAGGCTATTTATCAAATATTCAAAACTACTGTATTTAATACTAAATATATGATACAAAAATATAATATTTCGTGTTTGTACTTCATAACTTAAGTCAAAATGTATTCAAATAGTAATAAGACTTGAATTTTCCTTTTTTTTTTAAGCAGTCAAAACCATGGGAAATCGGGAGTTCTGCTACTTCAGAATAATTATCTTCACTACCGAATTAAGATTTATCACCGGATTTGTACTTCCATGAGCAACACGACGGGTGCCGAAACACCTGCCATCATCCCCGATTTGTGGTCGGGTTCGTGCTGCTCAGCCTTTATTTTATTATGTTGTGATTTGTGTACCATTGAATGTCTGTATGTGCATAGTTTTTTTCTCGATTTAAATGTTTGGATATCTCTTTGGTATTTCTTTTTTTCATCGTTTAGACATAGTGTACTGCATCTAATACTTCTATGTTCTACACTTGCCAATGGATAGTTTTGTGACTAATAAAACTATACATTTCTTTAAATTGAAGAAGTGTAAAATATGAAACAATTGTTCAGGGAAGTACAACAGTTTCTTTAAAAATTGAAAGAAAGTTACTATATATAGTTTTTAAAACTTTGACAGTAACATATTGATTTGCTGAAGAATAAGTTAAAAAATATGTGTTTTCAGTCATGAAACAGAATTGAGGAGGACATAGGGAAGGATGGCACGGAGTCATTAGAAAGAGGGTGGGAGATAGGAGAGGAAGGGGAGTGATTGGAGAGAAATTAGACCAAGGAATTAAATGAGCAGTAAAAAAACTAGATATTCATTTTCAAAACATGATCCAAAATGACAGAAATTTAATGAAACATGATCACACAGTATCATTTAATCAAAAGAAATAGTTGTCTTTTCATGTGAGAGAACCAGGCGATGGTGTTAACTCTTTCGTAAATAAACCGAGTCATTTACAAGTAGAATGCGGTATGATTGCCGATGATCTATATATCAATAAAAGACCAAATTGACGAGGATATTAGCAAGTATAGGCCCTGTATAATAAACAATACTTATATCGCATTGCAAGCTATAAAAGGCCCTGACATGACAAAATTCAAAACAAAAACAACGGCCTGATTTATAATTTTTGTACAGCCAAATTGACATGATTAAGTAATAAATGACTGGTTTTTCATGATACATTCAACGTTCCCATTGTATGACCTTTATAGAGAATAATACTTATTGCATTTATTGTCAAAAGAACAGTTAAATTTTCAAAAATTGGATTAGCATAAACTAAATGATTCTGTGGAAAGGGCTTATTTCATTCGCAAAAAAAAAAAAACAAACAAAAAAAAAAAAAAAAACTAAAGTGAAAAAATACCAATCTTAGAGAACTCGCAGTTACTGAAATGTAGTTCAAAGAGAATAACAACTAAATAAAAAAAAAATCAATTATCCAATACAAAATATCAATCAGTACATATACAGTTGGATTTAGTGTATAGACGTCATAAACGGTCTAGAAAAAACACGACCCTGTGCAATGCCAAAATTTAAGTATCAACAGGATGAAGAACCATATTTGTAAATAACAGTAAAGCAATAATTAGTTATTACAAGTATGTTTTAATTTGTCATAATTATCATGTTATTACTACCACTGGGTCGATACATCTGGTGGTGGACTGTTGGTCCCTGAGGGTATCACCATCAAACTATATATCCAAAACATACATAGATGTTGTCAAGAGAACATTTACAGCTAGTTATATCTAGTATACTCACCATTTTGATTACAAAACTTTAGATGGCAAAAAGTACTTTTGCAATCGGATTTTTCAAAGGACAATTCAATTAAATAGGTAAATGTTTGTTTATTAAGGTTTTTCGGAAGCGGTAGAGATGATTATCGTGTGTGTGTTAAAAAAGCCGTTTGTTTGTCCTACAATTTGTATAAGACATTTTGGTTTGGTTCAAATAACAAGATAAATGAAGCTGTAGGGTTTTCAACTAATGTCACAGGAAAATGAGAGTGGACAATTTCTCCCATCACTGTTGAACTCACAGTATTTTACAAAAAAATAAAACAAAACTTCATTTTTTATTTTTGTGATAAGGAGATATATTTTTCTGGTGGGTAGGAGAAAGGAAACAGGGGTGTGAGAAGGAAAACAGGGTTTGGAGAAAGGAGGAAAGGAGTGAGAGAAGGGAGAAGACTACTCAGAATTCACTTTTCATTTTCATTATTCCAATCGTCAGACATATATCGTCACTAACAAATAAATGTTAATTAAATGAAAGATGTAACTGATTTTAGGTTTAAATAGTTGAAGGGATTGTGATTTTATTTATAATCGTCTTCATTTAAAAGAATTGATTACTATCTTTTCGGAACAATCGTTTTCATTCCAGTCTGAACGTGTAACTGGTAATCATTCACCATATTAAATAAAATTACTTACTTTATTTCAATTTGAAAAACTCAATTTGGGTTTCTAATTATATATGTAATCCTAATATTTAGTCTATAGCAATGTGGTTTGTGTATATGTTCTTTATATTTCGTTGACAAGATTGGTGATGCAGTTACTTGAATGTCGTCTTTTCAAACGTGTAACATTTTTAACGTTTCATATATCAGACTGCTTCATTCGAATACTCCTATTTTTATCGAATTTAATTACTTAAATTTAACTACTTACCATTTCCATCAAAAAGAAGTGATGCGTCAGCCCTGTAAAGAATGTCAGGTACTGCATTTTCTATTTTACCTCCACAACCAAATATGTGGTTAGTCATGTCCGTCTTTGGAATGAATATCCAGACGAAACCCTTACAATTAGGGGAACATCCACATATGTTTGCATCACATATTCCCCGCTTATGATAGCAACTGTCATTAACCTGTCTGATATTATCTGTCGTTGTTTTGTCCAAAAGAAATTCAACAGAGCACCCCATGAAATTCCCTGTCGTTGAACACATGAATGAAAATTTTGTCGTATTCATGCCGTCTGTAATTACTTTACCACTGATATTCATAATTTGTACACAATCTGAAAAAATAATGTTATCTTGAATCAACAGTAATTAACAATACTTGTTCATGAACATGGTTTATTTACAAAGGAATAAAACATAAATGCAGTAATTACCTATGATAACAAGATGACATTTAATTCACGTGATTTAACTGATGAAAGGTAATTTAAACACAACTAGAAATCTATGCATTAATGACATCGTATTTGATCCCGTGTTTTACGTTTTGGGACAAACATTAAATTGATATATGTTTAAAGCAGGCTTTGTTGACTTACTAAACAGTTTTTATGAGGATAGTTAATATAAATTCTTACGCTAGCCCCAAAGACTGCAATACAAATTTTGCATAACGCATTTTTCTCCATAATACACTGTCTGTATATTTTTAATGTAGAAAACTATTTTTCATTGAACGTCTCTTTAACATTGCACATCGTGACAAGTTTCAACTTACATGATTAAAATCTTCAATTTTCTATTTATTGAAAATACAGATTATTATGTTATAACTTACTTGTTGATTGTTTAACAATAAGCAGTAAAAAGGACCTAATCAGTAAATTCATCGTTCCGTTGCAACTTTTAAAACTTCTATTATAGTTGAATGTCATTACAAGTTTACTAAAAATAAAAATAAAATAAATTTGAACAGTATGTAATGTTTATATTATTACTTCAGTTGTAATACTAAACATAACTGATTCATCTATTGTAACTTTCTTCCAGTTAGCCAACACTATTATTACAAACTTGACGACTGTATCCAATCACAGTCCCATGATGCCCAACGAGAACTAAATTTATTTCATCCCAATAGCATCATACAGAAGAAGAAGCAGTTTTCGTGATAAAAGTGTTCATCAATTATATTATATATGTTATCACGAACTACTACCTTTTGACATATTGGGTTGATAAGTGCACATCCACGTCAGCATATTATTCAGTCTTTTGGGTTTGTTTGTTTTTGTTTTTGTTTTGTTTTTTTTTTTTTGCAAGATTTCAGAGTAAATCAACATGTTTAACAATAACCTGTACGAGTGAGCTGTAGCTACATATAAAATCCTTTTGGATTGTAAATTAAAGAAAACATTGACATCGAAGAAGGCAACTTTTTGAGCCGAAACACGTTTCCTTAAAATTTGTTTCCATCTGTGTCCTGTAATACTATATATCTTGTATCGGTATCGCCGCACACAATCTAACACTAGGATAAATATATATATTCTACCACTGCATTTAGTGCGATACGATATTTCACTATTCGCGACAGTTAAATTTTCGTATCTAAGATGCGAGGTAAAAAAGATTTGAAAAAAGATGTGCTTTCTTCATCAGGCATGGTCGACTTTTTCGTGACGTCACAAAAGGAACGTCAGGGCAAAGCAAGAAACTGTAACATCACAATTAAATTTTAACAAATGAAGAACTGAGATCAAACAAACCATACGTCGGTTAAATAAAAATTATCAAAAGGTCAGAAAAAGAATAAATCGGCTTATAATGGGAAACATACGCATATATATATGTGTGTGTGTGTGTGTGTGTGTGCGTGCGTGAGTATTTTTTTTTTTTTAATGTTATGTGTGTTATTAGTGGGTTTTTTAATACACAAGATATTTTTGTTACTTTTCATGATTATCTAGTTTTTTATATTTTTTTCCGCTATTATTTTCATTTTTTTCATCTTTGCTCCTCTTTTAACAGTTTATGGGCTGTTGCTATAAGCGTAAGAGCAGTTACCACACACTACATGTACTACACCATAATATTAAAATATGTAATAGGGTTAATGCTCGATATCAGACTAGGAATCTTTTGTTTTCAAATATGTAATTGTAAAAAACTTTTCAAGATGATCATTGAACCTAATTTCTTTTGAATCAATATGTTGTGCTTGATACTATTAACAAAATATCCAAAATAAATCCACTTTACTTTAACGCATTATTATTTACGTTTTCGCAAAAAAAAATAATAATTATTCAAAGATTGAAAAGATTCATCCAATTTCTACAACTTTGGGTTTAAAACACATTATGTTTTTCAAAGAAAAGGTTAAGATATTTCTTCAACCCCTGGCTTAGTCGACGACTCAAACTGTTTTAGATTAGGACAAGACAGCTGTTTTAATTGACGGTATTTAGAAATTGTTTCAAGTAGAAAAGTTATATTTTAGAACAGTTTTGGACAGTTCTTACTTAGAATAGAACTTGTTTTCAGTATGAAGAGAGGTCAATATAAATTCTACCAGTTAACCTACATCTTCTTCTGGAAAGATTACACATTTAAGTTACTCGCAGTCATTAATTCCGCGTGGTCCATTTAATAACCTTTACTTTGAAAAGTATGTCTTGTTTTAGAAAGATCCAAACAGTAATCTATAATCGGAGTTGTTGTTTCAAACAAGTCCTTTGAAGAATAACTTTTACTCGGAATTGTTGATTTTCCACTGGTCCGTTTTTGACTAAGAATGGTAAACATTGAAACTAAGCAACCAATTTTAAGTATTCCCTATTCCAAACTAAAAGACATATTGGAAGAGTTGGTCCTAATTTTTTTCATAAAAAAAGAATTGCCAGCGTAGATATAAGTATTTTGTCTTAGGGAGGGATAAATCCTACTTTGTTAAAAATTCACTGTGATTCAAACAAAAATTCCCTGAAACGGATATTTTCAAGATGTTTATTTCTTGATTGACAACATATTTGTAACGTTTTGTAGACGTGTTTGGCATTCCTAATCAAATCAATTGTACACGTCTGTTTGCCGACTTGTTCTTTTATTCATATGAGGCTGCCCTCATACAGGAACTTCTTAGGAAGAAAGAAAAGAAGTTACCAGTATCCTTTAACTTTACTTTCTGCTATACAGATGATGTTCTCTCACTAAACAATTCAAAATTTGGTGACTATGTTAAACGCATCTATCCCATCGAACTTGAGATTAAGGATACACCAGAAACAGTTAATCTGCCTCATATCTTGACTTGCATCTAGAAATTGACAATGAGGGTTGGTTGAA
>CM029606.1:69218021-69331426 GCA_017311375.1 Mytilus coruscus | reverse complement strand
GTAGCTCGGTACTTATATATCCAGTCGTTGTGTTATTGTGCAATGGAAAAAAATTGTATTCTTGTCTTTCGTTTTTACATATGTGCTTTGTCTATTTGCCTTAATGTTTTTCTTTGTTGACATATTTGTATGTTTTTAGTGATTAAGATTTTAACACAATGTTGACTGTTGAACCCCTATTTTTTGACATTTTTACCTATTACATCTGTTTGTTTTGTTCACACATTGTTGTCAATATAATGGAATTGTATGCGACTGTCCTACAAGTGAGAAGTTTAGCTAGCTATAAAACCAGGTTTTTTCCTCCATTTTCTACATAAGAAAATGCCTGTACAAAGTCAGGAATACGACAGTTGTTATCCATTTGGCTGTGAGCTTTCGATTTTGCCATTTGTAGGGCTTTCCATTTTGAATTTTCCTCGGAGTTTGGTACTTTTGTTATTTTTACTTTTTGGTATTTACAACATTTAAATGAGTATAACGCGGTGTCTTATACATGTTAATCAATATAAATGATGCCAGATATTAGTCATCCTCCTTTAAAAAGACGCTCGAGACGATTTTTGAGTTTTATTTCGGTAATCTGTTTTCTCAACACTTCTAAGTATTTTTACATGATTGGATAACACTTGAATATGCATATAACCAAAGGATGTTGATATTAAAACACAGCCCTTATAAACTACTTATGCGCTCAATTACTCAGAGGTTTTCAAGAAGGAGTTGTTATATGAAATATATCTAAAAGGTAAATTAATTTTGCCAGTTAGAAATTTTGATAATGTTTACATTTGTCTTCCATAACATTTCCTTTTTGAATAAAAAGATATAACACAACAGATATGACGAACCATTCAATAATATTTGAAATAAGGGTAATATATCACTGAATAATTTTAAATAGAGATACAGTTTTGTTATTTCTATTATATTACAATGAAAATTAAAGGTAAAATTGTTCATTCATTTCAAATCAAACTTAAAACTTATATTATATATGATATATAAACATACTTACGAACATATACTCCATTTTGTTTCTATAGAATACATTAAAGGTACTTATTAAACTTCTTACACAAAGTCATGTCATTTTGTCTAAACAAATTTGATCGCTATTGACGTTGTTTTGTAAAAAAATAAATATTTTTAACGGTTCATAATTTTTTGTATTTTCGCCTAATGATTTTATTGTTGTAAAGAGCACTGCTTAAACGGGTTTATAATTGGTATTTAATGATATTTATAACAAGAAAGAGTGGCGTTACAGAGTGTTCTTTTTAACATACTATAAATATCATCATATTGAGCACAACTATACGGATCGTCAACAGTTTTTTCCATCAATTCATAACACTGTAAGTTTTTGTACCTTTTATAATTATATGATTATATTTGTTTCTTTTTTCTACATATTTTAACACAATCGATAAAAGTTCTAAACAATACTAAGACATAAAGATGAAAAAAAAATATTCGAATCCCGTCACCAAATTCCTGCAATAAATAGAGCAGATATGTTTTTTAACCTTATGTTAAAAGGAAAAAGTAGTATTCCGCTGTTCAATAGTCATAAATCGATTAAGCGAAAACAAATCCGGGTCACAAACCAAGTTAAAATCAGTATCTACATTAACATTTTGAATATAGTTGTCTATAAACATATCGAACTATAAAGTTTTGCTTATGAAAAAGCAACTGCTAAACAATAAATGAGTTATTAACAAGAACAAAGACTGGACGAGTAAAAATCAGTACAGTTGAGTTCATATACAGGCCATTTCAGACTTTTACTGGTTTGTAGTGTATGTACTGAAACTTTAGTCAACATTAATAATGTTATATGAAAAAAGTTTTCAATTATTCATTTAAAAAGCAATTGAATACTGAAATATAACGGGACTGACCTTCTTTTATTAATGCAGTCAAGTTTGCAGTAAAGCTTATTTTGATAAAATCACTAGAACCAATCTAATAAGAATTAAAACCGTTTTCAGATATTTTTGATTTTGAAAATAGTGTTTACCTCCAAATAAGTTGAAAATTAAGTTATAACGGAATTGAGAATTCCATCTGTGGCAGGATGCATCGTATTAAAATCTGCATTATATAAAAAGACTAGACTTAATAAAGAAAAGCTAAAAAAAGGTTTTCAAAAAATCTGTTAGCGATGTTTTCTTCAATTGTTACCCCAAAATGCAATTATATTACGACGAATAGTAGAAAAGCGTTATTTACTATCTTAATTAATTATGTGCAACTGAAGCTGTTTTCCTGAACGCTCAAACTTAACAATCGAATACCAGGGGTATAAAAATATAGAAATATCACGATCTTTTGATTAAAAGGACGTAAATAAATGTGTCAAATCGTCGATTTGTTTTAAGGAGAATGTACCTCATTTTCAAAACGATTTTCTAATTTATCAACAAGGCTAATAACATTCAACTGACTGTTACCAAAATTTAGTTGTTGACAATTACATTTTAATAAAATTTCGTGGGTCAGAAACGCTTTTTTAAGAACTTGCCTTCATCAACAATGTTTCCACCAAATCTACAAAATCACGGACGATTAAAGCTTGATCCTTCAAAAAAAATGGCCATTTCAAACAAAATGATTTATACTAGTACTATTTCTATATCTGAGAAGGACGGGGTCTTTTGTATTTAAGTTTTGTGTGATTTTGTATTTTGCAGTTCAGAATACAAGCCATGATATCATTTATTAAAGACAGTTATTCTGTTGTCATGCATGTTCTGTTAATAATGATATGTAAAATGTCAGGTCAGTAATATATATTCAGTAAATAGGGTTAAGGGATATTTTGGCACCATTTGCAAAGACAATGGAGGTTACCTTTGGTGAGTAAAAGTTTGGCAATTGTTCCCATATTGTATTATTTTTTGGACAGTGGAACTCTTTGCACAATTAGTCATGTCTCATGTTTTTAAGGTATAAGATGCATATGATTTGATAGCTTATGGACATGACAAGCATCATGTGCTTCTTGCAAATACAATATTCGTTCATTCAATATTATAACAAGTAAAAAGAAGTCAGGGTTTCCCCTGGGTCAATTTTCTTTTTCGCCACCTTTTTCACCAAAACAATATATTTTTCGCCACTTTCAATTTTTTTTCGCCGACAAACAAAAACATATTTTTCGTTTAAAATTTCCTTCTCTAACAAAAAAAAATAGTTTGCCACATTGCTACTAGTATATGAAAATAAGAAGATGCTGTATGATTGCCAATGGGACAACTCTTCACAAGAGACCAAATGACTTAGAAGTTACCAAACTGTAGGTCATCGTACAGCCTTCAACAATGAGCAAAACCCATACCACATAGTCAGCTATAAACGGCCCCGAAATGACAAGTGTGAAACAATTCAAACGAGAAAACTAACTATGTCTTTTATAATTCTAAATATATATTTTTTAATCTCATTGTCATAAATAAACACTCAATAATAACAAACATTTAGTTTTTAAAAGATACTGTAAAATTGCAATATAGAATAAGATCATGAAATCATCATGTTGACTTCTGCAAGGAGCACGGGATTCATCTATAATAGTTTATAAGATACTTCCCGTCTAGTTGAAGGATAAAATCAGAGATTTTTCTTACTTTTGAATATTTTTCTTAACAATAGATTTCTTTTCCGGACCATCATTAAAAAAGTTTGGACGTAAAATTATTCCTCAAACACGTGCGTTGCTAAAACGAATGTAAATTACCAATTTCAAAAGAATTATTACTTTCAAAAGTTATAAGATAAAATTTAAAGTCAGAGATTTTCTTACTTTTGAACATTTTTGTCATAACAACAGATTTTTTTCCAGACCATCGTTAAAAGAAAAAGAGGAGACGTAAAATGTGCGTCGCTAAAAGGATTGTAAAGTACCCACTTCAAAACAATTATTTCAATCAAAGTTGTGACATGTGAAGCCATTCAACCACACCATTTCACAAAACAATACAATCAACACATTTATTAATTATAATCCTTTGTTACCGATAGCTATAAAATGCAATCAGATGATTATTGTCGTAACGAATTCAAGGTGAATTCCCAGTATTGTCTGATCAGGGAAAAAGTCCGAGAAACATGAAAAAAGTAAACAAAATGGAGGCAGTCGAACAGTTATCAGGTTATATTTCTTTCGCCAAATTCTTTCGCCAATAACGAATTTTAATCGCCACAATTTTTATTTTACCGCCAGCGGAAACCCTGAAAGAAGTATTCTAACTTTAATTTATATGAAAAATAAGGAGATCTGGTATAATTGCCAATGAAAAAACTATCTGCCAGACTTAAAATGGCGTGGATGTCAGCAATTATAAGCGACTGTACGGCAATCAACAATGAGAAAATAACATACAGTATAGCCGGCTTTAAAAGGCACCAACAGGCAAAATGTGAAGCAATTCAAACGAGAAAAACTAACGGTCTAATAAATAACAAAACAATTTACAAAAAACAAATATGACAAACATGAACTAACAAAAACCAATGAACTACAGGCTCCTGACTTAAGACCGGCATATAAAGAGTATGATGGCGTTTGTTAGCGCTAAACCATCCCCTTAACGTGGATCATCATAAGAACAAACTGGAAACTCAGTTGGAATTGGCTTATCTCAAAAGATTGGTAGGAAGCACACATTAAACAACTGACATAACAAAAAAGATGAGATACTGGCTGTATAAAATTTCTCATGTTATTAATTAAAGTGTTGTTACATTGATCCTTCGATACGTTATCAAGTACAAAGTATAATCAGTCTGGTTGTGTTGGTCTTACAAGTTATATATTTGTGTAAATGAAAATGTAATATAATCATGAATAAGCTAGTTACACTTGTAATCACAAGCATTGCGTATCATAATTAGATTATTGAAAACTCTTCTGTAAAACAACTCAAACGAGAAAACTAACGGCCTGATTTATGTACAAAATAATGAACGAAAACCAAATATGATATACAGCAACAAACGACAACCATTAGTCTATATAACTTCTTCAAAGATCATATTTTCTCATTTTGTTGAATCTGTTATCTACAAGTACTTTAGTGTTGCTCTTTTTGTAGTGTCATTCGTAGATAGTAAATATAACTAACGCTTACATCAAACCAATCTTCGAAATGTTTCTATAAAAATAATTTTCAGAATAGTTGTCTAAATTGTGAAGTGTTAATGATTTAAGGAAATTAGTTGTCAAATGTGATATAAATTGACTTTAATGAAACTGTCTTCGTAAATTCTCTGTGACTGATCAGCTAGACATTTTATTCACATGCAGTAAATCATGTATATCTTGTCATCAGTATTTGTTTGAGTTTTATATTTTTTAGAAATTCATCCTTGCAATATTGAAGTATGTCTAACTTGGTCCGCTGAGCATGATACGATTGCCTTTAGGTGTAAAGTTAATTATTTAACTTGGAAAGTTGAGTTTTATAACCAGTACCATCGTGAACAGGCCTATTGCTTGAGTCCAATACCTCATTCCGAATGTTATCATTTATATAAAAACTGTAGTATTACTCAAGATGCGGACACTAATATTACAACGTTGACTGTGAGAGGACATATTGATAATACTATTAACGGGGAATGGACATGTTATCATGGAACCAATTTGGGCACAGCAAGTGTGAATGTTACTGTTTTGAAAGAAGGAGGTATTGAATAATTTCAAAGTTGCTAAAGAATTACGATATAGAAAAAATTAAATACTAATTGATGCATTCGTATATTACATAACACATATGATAATAACATTTACTAGTTGTATAATGTAAACGGAGAAGGTACATTGTAGGTTTATTGATTTCTTAATAATGCACGAACTATTAAAATGCATTGTATTATACCAATACTAATCTCATTTCAATCTAAAGAAGAACGAAAATTCGGCAAAAAAAAAAAATATAACTGTCCACTGACCCAATTAGATCACCATTAAAGGGACGTCATCAAGAGAATTTTTACAATTTAAAAAAAACATATCCTTATTTCTGTAATATTTTGTGTACATGTAAGCATAGACATAACTGATTAGACAAACACAAAATGCGCTTTCTGTACGAGTATCTTTTTGAGTGAATGTTGTGTTTCATATATTATTTTGATACATCTGCACGTCAAATAGTCAAGATTTTTCCATATTTATTTTTCAATTCACATTTGAAAACGTTTAAATGTGTTACGGTGACTTGTTTTTATGTTACTCAGCGATCATTCTGGTTTTTTTTTTTACGTAAATGTATGTTAACTTTTTTTTCATTCAGGTAAAAGCAAGTTAGGTAAGTTCATTCTATATATTTTGACGTATGTCATTAATGTTAGTTGACCCTATATATATTGGAAATAGATAAGTATTGGCATATTGTAAATACAGTATACAAGTTTTTAAGTGCACTAATCAGACACGTCGAAAAAGTAACACAGATAGTTATACTTAATTGGATTTATAAGATATGCATTTAAAGCATTTAAAAAAGAGATGGAACATATTTCTATATTTAACGAAAGCGTATTAGCGCAACACAATTTTTTTATATATTTCTTCCTATGTTAATGTCATAACGCAAACCTTTGCCAAATAACGCAAACATTATTATTGTTATTACGCAAAGTTTTTCGTTAAAGCGTAAACATACATAGGGCGTATATTTCTTTTTTGTTTTACTTAATTTTTTTCAACAAGATATAACCTTACTTCAAATATGCTTATAATGTATTTTACGTCCGATAATTCAGGTATTAGTACAGTGGTCTCCCGGGATGTTTGTAGGAGTTATTTGGTGATCGCTCTGATAGGACAATGGATAAATATAAAGCTACAACAAGTATTATTTCAAACAGATACATATTATCAGGATTATCCATTTTCGCCAGGAGTGTGCATGTAGTTGAAATGAAATTTAATAAGAAGGTCAATATAACTAAAAAAAAATTTAAATAATTAATAATAATAATAATAATAATAATAATAATAATAATAATAATAATAATAATAATAATAATAATAATAATAATAATTCAATTTCAGAGTGTAACAACAACTTTGCCGTCTAAAAGTTTCTAGAAACATGTTTTGTTATATTTATTACTGATTTAAGATTTTGTGAGCTGTTAATGAAATACATAAGTAAATATATGATATGCGATACATATTGTAGTTTTTAGTTGATAAAATTTCGTGGCAAATATAGCATTTTTTTACATTTACTTTTGCATTTAATAGACGACAATTGTTGGCAAGAGTTCACATCATGGACATTTGTTGGAGTTGTCCTTTCTGTTGCAGTTATGCATGCATTTAATTGTGTAAGGAAACAAATGAGTAAGTCAAGCTTCATCTTAAGACATATTACACATAAAACAAGATTAGCTAAATTGAAATAACTAATAAAACTACTTGTGGTAAACACGTAAACTTTTGTCATCTAATGGACAGTCAGCAAAAGTAGAGCGCGAAATTGGGGGGAAATTAAGGCGGCAGTAGTTTACCGATGTCAAATCTTGTAAATCGATGAGAAATTAAAAAAATCAAGGAAACAAACAACAACGGAATGTTCCAAAAGGAACAATACCGAGAACACGCATATGGACCATTCAAAACATAAAAGAATTGTGTAAGTTGATCTTATTTACAGCTAGTAGTTATGGAAATGGAAGCATTGTGTGCTACATGTAATCAATATATTACTTTTAGAACTAATATAATGAAATCTTTTTTAGATATATGCACAGATACACGACTTGAAAAATGTTTAAATAAAAATGAGACACATCGTTCCGTAGGTTAGTTTAGTAGTAAATAGTTATATATATATAGTCAAAATAGAATAAACTGTAATGTTATATATTACTAAATTGAGTTCGGAATTGTTCATGGACATGCATTCGATTGATATGATTGGATTGCCTATCTTTTAATACCAGTATCTAGTATATACATAATTTAATACTATAAGTAAGCGGCCACACTGGCATATCAGCACTTTACCGTTTTTTTTGTTTTTTTTTCGGAATATGGTCAGCAAAGGCAAAGCATGAATTCTGATGCGAAAGTTAAAAATACTTTTATCCAACACATTGTGCTCCTGTACCAAATAAGACTATCTGGACATAACCAGTTTTAATGCCATTTTCAAGCAGTATAAAATCGCCATCTTTCTAAAGTAAATTATCAATCAGTAATTTTTAAATAATTTCGAAAAAAAACATTACAAGCATTTTTGGAAAAATACTGGACCTTGTGTAAATCAAAAGTACATATACTGACAGAATGTAGGACAATCAGTGTTAAAATGTTACTTACAAAAAGACAAAATAAAAAAAGTATCTATTCAATCATTGTCTATATACAACACCTATTTCAGAGATCTCGGGGTATGTGAAAGGTCGTTCAAAAATCAATTTTAATTGACCGATAGAAAGACCATTATAACAATATAAGTTATTTTGAGAAAAAAAAAACATAGTTTATTATTAGAAAAACACGTTTCAATGACTTTCTTCTTCTATTTTTTCCGTTTCAGTGTCAATTGTAATTGGACTATTTTTGATGATTATTGTAGCGATTTTACCATTGTTGATTGGTGTCCGAACAACTGAATGCAAAGGTAAGACGAGAAAAATTTGTCATGAAAAGGATTTGGTAAAATGAAATAAAGATTATCGCTATTCAGACATGTCGCATGGGACACCGTCCTATTTCATATCAAAATAGGGTTAAAAGATAAAGAATTGGACTATTAAGCAGATGAATGGTATACAACTAAATGAGTTCGAGAAAAACTCAAAAAAGAAGTGAAACTCCACAAACACCACACGCAAAAGTAAAGATTAAAATGCATGAACTTTCCAACAGTATTAACGATTGATTCATTTTAAAAGCTAGACGTTTATGCTTAAAAGTGAAAACGTTAGTGTTCCAATTACAGTTACATAAGTTGTTGTTTGAATCATTATAGTTTGGGTTATTTTTCAGTGTTGAATTATTTTTACAAGACTTTAGTATTAGTGTACTTAAATGGATTCGTGTCTTTGTGTGGTCGACGATGATCTGGTGATTAAATCTATCAAAGCAAGGGGACTCATCAATACATAAGAATGTGGGACTGCATGACTTCAAGTCAGATTTTGAAATACTTTGAATTTGGTTTTATTTTTTTATTTCTTTGAAAGCCTTCGTCTACGC
Organism: Mytilus coruscus; assembly: GCA_017311375.1. Lineage (NCBI taxonomy): Eukaryota > Metazoa > Mollusca > Bivalvia > Mytilida > Mytilidae > Mytilus > Mytilus coruscus. Next base: position 69,322,200 of record CM029606.1, on the reverse strand, counting down.
TCTTTTTATGACTTCACGGACGGAGTTTGAAAACTATAAAATGGTATATTTGTTAAATGCATACTACACCCCGCTTACTGTTGTTGTGCCTGTTCCTTGTTTTTTATCAGCAAGATCTCGAAAATTGGTTCCGTTCATCTTTTTATAAAGAGTTATACCGCTTTGAAATACAAATCATATGGAAATTTCTTTCAAGCCCACATTTCGCTTACAAAGGTATTATAGTTTAAAAGAAAAAAACAACATTATTCTTCTTAGTTATTTCCATTGGACCGATCAAATATGTGCAACGTTGGGGTTTGGAACACATTTTATCGATTTGTATGTGCCCATTTAATACTTTACAACATATTGTGTTTGTCTATGCTTTTAATGAATTATGCACTGAATGAATAAAAGGTTCCAAATTCAAATGCTGTATAAATGTTGTGTACTTCAATTTGTATTTAAAACATGTGGACATCATCTGCAAAAATTTGTATTGAAATTTAAAAATAAATGCGGCATTTGAAAATCACGTGACAGAAAAATGATTACAAGGTTTTTGTATAAAAAGAGGGGCGAAATAAACAGAGAACTCGTATGTCGAAAATAAACATACAACGCCATGGCTATAAAAGAAAAAGACCAATAGACAAACAATAGTACACAAAACACTACATAGAAAACTAAAGACTGAGCAACACGAACCCCATCAAAAACTTGGGGTGATCTCTGGTGCTCCGGAAGGGTAACAGATCCTGCTCAACATGTGGCACCCGTCTCGCTGCTCATGTTATTACAAACCCGTTAATAAGTCTAATTCGGTAGGTCACATTCGGGAACAGGGATTGTAGTAACGACATTAGGAACATACCCGTTATCATCTGTGAAACGGATATTCAATAACGGTAAACCAACTAGTGATGGCGTCCGTAAAACTTACGAAGGGATGACTTCACCACTTGGAACTCTTTGTTTAATAGCTTCCTTGTGAGCAGCAACCCTCTATCAAGGAAATCATGATAGGAAACACAAGCCCTGGAATATCGTATCAAATGGGAGATATATACTCCGTATGCAGGTGCTGCTTGAATGTTGCTACAAAGAAATGGAAAGTTCACAATTGGGAAGCTGAAATCATCTCTTTTGTCGTAAATTTTTGTTCTCAACTGACCCTTATTGTCAATTTCTAGATGTAAGTCAAGATATGAGGTAGACTTAACTGTATCTGTTGAAATCTTTTTCTCAAGTTCGATGGGATAGATTCGTTCAACATTGTCACCAAATTTTGAATTTTTTAGTGAGAGAACATCATCTATATAGCAGAAAGTAATGTTAAAGGATACTGCTAACTTCTTTTCTTTCTTCTTAAGAAGTTCCTGTATGAAGTCAGTCTCATGTGAATAAAGGAACATGTCGGCAAGAAAAGGAGCACATTTGGTTTCCATGGGAATTCCGATTGTTTATTGAAAAACACGTCCTCCAAACGTAACAAATATGTTGTCAATCAAGAAATCAAGCATCTTGATAATGTCAGTTTCAGAAAATTTTTTGTGAGAATCAGAGTGATTTTTTTACAAAGTAGGATTTTTCCCTCCATAAGAAAAGATACTTGTATTTACATTGGCCATTCTTTTTTTATGAAACAAAGCAGGACCAACTCCATCAATGTGTCTCTTAGTGTGAAATGCTATTGCAAGATGAAAGATTGTATGTACTCTAAAAGTTCTTTTGAACTGTTGAGTATCCGCATCTGATTCACGCCACCTCCAGAATAGGTAATTTCACAATAACTTTGAAGCCCGGTTTTGATTGTTGATAAACTTGATGTTAATAATTTAGAAAGTATAACAATGTAATTATTAGCGTATAGTGCTTTTAAAACGTCAAAGGAATGAAGAAATAACTAGACATTTGTTGATATAACGTTAACCTATAGTGAGAAGAACGAGTTGTCAGTACATTGCCGAATTTTATTTTATATATTTCGAACGATGAACAAACTTTGACAAAATACACAAGTCTTTCTGTTGATTAGACAATGAGATCATCTAGAATTAAAACTGCGTTGACCGTTCTTTATTTGTCATAAGGGAAATCATATTGTTATACCTTCCATTTTCTTCAGAAAATGATTGTATCAAGTCAGGAACATAAGACTTGTTTTACATTCGTTCCGTTGGTTGATATAGTGGAGCGTTTGATTTTGTCAGTTTCATAGATCTCACACTTTTTTAATTAATCTTGGAGTTCGGTATTTTTGTTCTTACTGTTGTATTGCTAAAAGGGTGTTTGTGATTTATAATATTTGTAGAGACCTAATAATTTGAGGCACGTTACAGATATATCACCAACATAGGGGGGTTTGAAGCTAACATGATATTGGAGTAAATTCTGTTGAATTGTGTCATCAAATCGGAGCAAAACTGAAAGGATGGTGTATTAATCTTATTAATTTTGAAGTCTGTATCTGTCGTTACCGTCATATTTGGCTTTCTTTGTACATAGGATGAATACGATAAACTGCCAATGATTATGGATAGAAAGATGGGTGGCTGTTTTTATCCAGTTGCTTATTAATACTTGTTTAGGACCTGATAATGTAATGTGAGTTCTAACCTTTTTTGTACAAGACCGGCATATTCAGTTGAATTTTGAACGATCTAGTTCACATGGCGGCAGCTATTTCAATCTACATGGATACATTGATTTGACTATTCGACAAGACTTTGTTCGATCTCCTAAATGCCGCGTGCTGAGCAATAAATACCAATTACCAAGTCCTTACTTAAGATAAAATATTACTCCATTTCTTCACCAGAATGTGTCTTTTTATATCTTTCTTGTAACCTGCAAATGTTTATCAAAACATAAATAATCCTTGATATACATAGATAATAAAACAACGTTTTCGGCCTAACAAATATCGACATATCCACGAAGACATTCCTATAAGTGCGACAAGCTCTGAAATATTTAGAATAACAGAAAAAAGTGTAGGGCACCGGTTAGAATGTGTCTAATTAATTACTTCGATCTATCCGTCTGTAAGTATGACGCAATAATACCATAAGTAATATGAATTTACTTAATATAAAAAGACACAAAACAAAATGACAATAGAAATAGACCGTAATTCAATAGTGATCTTTTTTTTCAGAACAATATATATTTATTGTATATGGTATCTTTATGGTAGTTATCTTAGTTTGTTGGAAGACCTGGAATAAAGGTAAATACTATGAGCAGTGGGAAATCTGGTGTCCAATATAGCCTTGCAAACACTGATAACGTGGTTTTTAAATGTTTCATCCGTTTTAGCAAGGACGCTATTAATTATAAAATCTCATGAACTCGTTCAGGTACATAATAAAAACTAAAATCAATTGAATTAATAACAAATTGTCCATGTAATCTTAACATTTTCCATTTTAACGACGAGTAAACAAGGACACATGAGCTTTCTGTAATTTAGATGAGTCAAAAGTTTGCTATGCGAGTAAATTCCTCGAGTTCCAATTTCAATGTATTTTTCTACTGGCTGTATACCTCTGGAACATGCATATTTTCGGTTTTTGTTTGGAGCTGGAGAAATTCGGAAAAAAAAATAATCGATTGATATGCAGAAAAGTTTAACATTATGTTACTAAGCATATTCAACCGGACATTATCCCAATGTAAACCTGGAATGCAAAAGTATTAGGAAGAACGCACAAACATGTACAAAAAATGGAGGCAACCTATTCTGTAATTGTAAAAAAACAATATGGAAAAAAAAAAGAATTGTGATGAGCCCAATACTTCTTTTTTGACAATTCTGGTATCCACAACTACTGGGTTTTATATATTGTGTAGCCAACGTTGATTCAATGTTGGTGTTTCAACATAATGTTAATTCAACGTTGAAACAATACTCTAATTTCAACGTTGAATTGTCAACGTTGAATCAATGTTGAATATTTGTTGATCAATGTATAACCTAAAATCAACAAAGATTCAACGTTGATTTAATAAAGTGTGCCTGCAGGGGTTGTTCGGTTGTATGAATGAAGTTTCGTGCATTTTATTGATAAATTGACGAAGATGGACTTGAGCACACGACGTTGCTACACTGATACATGACGTCATTGTCTAATATTTTCGAATATCTAGTCATGTACATGATCTTGAAAATTTTAGGCAGTAAGATCAAAGGGAAAATGTACAAATTGCCGATAAAGATAAATATTTTTTGACAAAAACCTTGTCAAAAAATATTTATCTTTATCGGCAATTTGTACATTTTCCCTTTGATCTTACTGCCTAAAATTTTCAAGATCATGTACATGACTAGATATTCGAAAATATTAGACAATGACGTCATGTATCAGTGTAGCAACGTCGTGTGCTCAAGTCCATCTTCGTCAATTTATCAATAAAATGCACGAAACTTCATTCATACAACCGAACAACCCCTGCAGGCACACTTTATTAAATCAACGTTGAATCTTTGTTGATTTTAGGTTATACATTGATCAACAAATATTCAACATTGATTCAACGTTGACAATTCAACGTTGAAATTAGAGTATTGTTTCAACGTTGAATTAACATTATGTTGAAACACCAACATTGAATCAACGTTGGCTACACAATATATAAAACCCAGTAGTTGTGGATACCAGAATTGTCAAAAAAGAAGTATTGGGCTCATCACAATTCTTTTTAAATTGACAACGATATTCACATAAAATAGAATATTCAGTAGATTTATCACTAATTGTCGTGGTGATAATAGAATTATATATGAAACAATTGCAGTCTATATCAGCATAAATTAATCATGAACCTTGCACCCCAAATAATAGAAATTCCCATATTTCACCCCACCCCAAAACATAATAAATTAATAGAACCTGCTTGCATACAGAATCATACAGTAAAAATAAATATTTGTGAATAACCCCTTCCCCTAAAAATATGCCCCCTTTTTTTCGTGGCTGCTGATGTCAAATATCTTGTTTTCATTCCTTTTTTCTTTTTCTTTTCTATTCCTTTTAACAATCTAAAGAGAAAGACGTATACATCAGTACATAAACAATGATTGATAACTTGTAATGTAAACAACCGATAGATCTATTGGAATAGTGATTTAAATTTTCGCGGCATTTTTAACATTTCTATTTTAAGACAAATTCAGATATGCGCATGCGCAGTTGTTTTTGTTGCCAAAGTTTGAATATCCGCTTTCGAGACCACACGGTGATTCTACAGAGTTTTTATCAATATCTTTCCTGTATACAGCTTTTATATTCTATCGTAAGTATATATAAATTGTTGTGATTACAGTAAAACAGTATCGTATTTTAGAAATGTGAGCATATCATTTTGTTATGAAAACTGTACTGAAAAGTTGAAATTTTACACGAGGAAAAGGGGGATGTTTAGCATGTTATCATTCCCGATTTACCTTGAAACTTCTCATGAATTTTTACCGTTGACTATTTGAATCCATCATATGATTGAATCAACAGTAAAAAGAAATGTTATATATCTTTATTTACCTGTTCAATTCAGTACAATAAATCTCATAAAAAGGGGGGCTTGAGTTGTTTACAAAATTGGGATGGAAAGGTCAGAAGCTATATGGCTCACCAAGTTGGACCTTTAATATTTTACTGTCAAAATTAAAGTAGTGTTTTGACAAGGTAATCAAAGATGAAGGGTATATCATATATCAGGGTGGTAAAGAGTTATTTGTGTGCAACGTTTTTGGCCTTTTTATTTCTCGTTTTCTTGTCTTTGATTCGACATGCGTTATTTGTGTTTCCCATTATTTATTTTCCGTGTTTCGTGTTGGTACTCTTAATTTCTCATGCTTGTCCCACATTTGATAAAGAAAGTAAACCAGGACTAAATTCCAAGTCAGTCTGGATATTTAAATATATTGTTTTTCAGGATATTAATTGCTATCAAGTTATATGAATAATTGTTTTTCAAATCGTATGCAACTAGCGAAAAGGTGGCCGCAGGGTCTTCATGTCCATTATCATGACTGTGTGATCTCCAAGAACGACTGAGTAATAACTTCTAGTGCTTTTTCCTTAATATTTACGATATTATTTCTCGTGCTTAGTTTATCCCAATTTTTATTTTCCGTGCAGCGTTTTGGGGATTTTTATTTCACGTGTTTTCGTGTTAAGAACCCCCTTTACAACCCTCGTATATGTCAATCAGACAGATATCAATGCAGCAGCACAAGTAATACAGAAAAAAACATAAGTGGATAAACCTTCAATTTGTTCAAGTTAAAATGTAGTATTTAGGATTTTCTTGTAGATTATACCTTCTGGTCGATATAAAAGGAAATGTATTTGAGATTTTGATGGAAGTTTAACTTTCATTTAGTTTTCACGAGTTCTTATGCTTTTGATTTATACTTTAAATATCATCATTATGAAGTTATTAATATATAGTTAAATGTGTTGAACAGTATTAAACCTGACAATGTTATAACTTTTGATTTTGTAGATGTCATCATGAAGACCTATGGAATCACGGAACAACACGTGTCTGACCAAACAACAACCTTTCAAAAATGGGCTCCAAAAAGACAGGGTGGGAGAAGAAGAAGTTGAAGTTTTCACTATTAATAAATAAATTTATTTTAATTTTATCGTATTGAATATTTCTCTATAATCAGTGGTTAGAGTAGGAACAGCAAACTTTGTTTTATATTTTGATCACTCAGATATTTAGAATAGACATTGGGCAAAAAATATGTGTATTAAGGGTTGTGTGCTTTCAACAATTAGGATAGTTCAATATTGGAAATATTTTTTTATTCTTTTTGCTGATTTTTTCAATATTTCTCTGGGATGAGAATTTGCGTTTTTATATGCATATCGTTAAATGTTAAAAAAATCTTCGGGCTCAAATTATGGTTCGTAGGAAAGCCCTAAACACACATATTTGTTATTCAGTTAATTGGTTGTTGACATCATCATGCTCTTATCACAAGAATGTGGTCTCTCAGTTTTATTGTTGAAAATTCTTGTACGAGTAATTGACAGTCAATGTTAAATCAATGTTGTGTGCCTGCTGGAACTATTCCAGTGTTTTCATTTTACTTCATATTCTCAACCCCAAAAAATTCAATTATGGCAAATTGCCGATAAACAGAATAATGGCATTTCATTTTTTTTTTTATACCGACTTCGTCAGCTCGAAAATCAGCTCGTCTTTGCCCTTGCTGATACACTTAGTATCAAAATCAAAAATGCAATTATTCTATATATATCTTCTAACTTGCACAGATACACCTTTTGTGTCGTTATATCCACTAAAGGAAAATATTTCTATATCAAAAATGCACATGGGAAAGAGCATACCGCCGTACTTACAAACCTAGATGTGAAATAAGTTTTGTTTTAAATTGTAACATACTCAGGAATATGTGGAACACTCCGAGAATTGTTGAGTTTAAACAGCTTTGTATTTTATATGTACCTGACTTTTCTAAATGGTTATATATACATATGAAGCAAAGATTGTTACTTTTCATAAGCTTCTTATGCAAATTTCTCGAAAAATAAGGAAAACCTAATGCATTTGCATGTATATTTCTAAAAATCCAGTTTAACAAATATGTTTTTCATAATATACGATTGTTGTCTAGAAATGATTTTTGATCAAGATCGTGTCCGGCATTGTTTTCTATTGACTTTGTCGACTTATTCATAAGGAGAGATACTTTTCTTTTCTACTCGCGTCATCGGTGTTACCTTCTGATGCAAATCTCATCGAAAAATAAATGCATATAAACACTAGGAAGAGTAGTACATACTATTTTTTACAATACTACTCAATCAAAAAAGACTTCCGATCAATTCAAATAGATATAGGAAGATGTGGTGTGAGTGCCAATGAGACAACTCTCCATCCAAATAACAATTTATAAAAGTAAACCATTATAGGTCAATGTACGGCCTTCAACACGGAGCCTTGGCTCACACCGAACAACAAGCTATAAAGGGCCCCAAAAGTACTAGTGTAAAACCATTCAAACGGTAAAACCAACGGTCTAGTATATATAAAAAACGAGAAACGAGAAACACGTATAAATTACATAAACAAACGACAACTACTGTACATCAAATAGAATGTTCTTTTTTTTTCATTCAGGATCTAAACGAATCCCTTCAGAGGATCACGAACTTGAGAATTTCTGAACTAACAGGTACGTTATTATCATCTTGTAAAACAAATGACAATTGTTAGCTTGTTTCAATGTACAGATTTTACCTTATACACTGTTACGTGGTGCAGTTTGTATTAAGAAATATCTAAATTGATTCAACATACCTGTATTGTCAACTAATGATATCGCTTTTAAGAGATCAATTAATGTGTTTCTAGACAAAAATACTCTCTCAACATGATCAGGTATGCTTGCGACCTATACCAAAACAAATACCTATTGCAACAAAACGACGAACAGATCATAAATATTCTACAAAACATTACGCAGAAAAGAAAACAACTGAAAAAAACACGAATCCAACCTCCGCAGGTTAATATCAGATACTTCGGAAAGAAAATGCAGATATTCTTCTCCAGTAGTAGAACCCGTCGTGATGATACGCATCACAGTATATAAGATATATATAATACATGATATTGTTGCATGACGATTTCACTAACTGAGTTGTAATTTAACCTTAAACACATATTCCAGCAAAGTATAAGAAATATGACTGAAATAATCAGTTCAGAACTTCGACTTTCGCTATCATGAATTGGGTTTACAGTGTCTCAATTTTGCCAACCTTCAATGAGAGTTTTACTGTGTCACCAATTGTATATGTCTTCTACATAGATTTGAAAAAAAAAAAAAATTTCTGGACAAGTGATAAACAATACATTTCTGTACTATTACCGGTGAACATTACAAATGCATGAAGTGTTTGCGTTAAACAAACTACAACACTCAAACCCACTCCAAAATTAACTTGATCCGCATAAAACCAAGACTATGGATGAACGCAGGGCCTTTGAAATGCATATGATGTTGAAGCATCTGGAATATAACTTCACTTTATGTCCATTCCCTAATGTGTTTGTGTTATACATGGACTAACGATATATTTAAACATCTGTACAATAATTGTATAAATATAGTAGAAAGCAGTGTATAACCAAAATGCTCATTTTTTTTTTTTTTTTTTTTTTTTTTTTTTGTTCTTACAGTGACTAACTGTTATACTAAATGTTGTAATTAATCAGTCATCAATCAATGACATTTTTGACGGCCGGGTTTGGTATTTTGTTGACTTTTAACAATGTAACTAATAAGATTAACAAAACTACTGTTGATCAAATTTGAATAAATTTTCTTGTAGGAATGGTGTGATGTAAGGTTCGCAATACTATAGTAATAAGCTATTTGGATTTGAATGTGGGAAAAAAAGGACAAAAAAACGTATTGCAGAGGTGTGTTAGATTCTACACTAAAGACAACTGCATGACTACATGGACAACTGTTAAAATGATTGTAGAACTGGATAAGGATATCAACAAAAAGTATCGAAATACATTCAGTATCGTTAAAAATAAGAAGTCTTGGGAACTGTTTACTACTATTCTGTTATGAAGGAATGGAACTAATAACTATGGCTAATATAATGTTCTTTTAAGTCGTGTAATAATTATGTGTCCATTTCTCTTATCATTGCATCTTACGTTATGCATGTTGAACTTCATCTGTACGTTATTTATTTATTTATTTTTTTTTTTTTTTTTATTTTAAAAGTATTACTCTTTTTTACAACAAAGATTTTTTAAGTTCTATTTTTCAGAGATTTCGTCATCTGTAATATTGTCACTTTGGAAATGCACGCTATATAGGTAAACGGTGAAACAGTATAACAATTTGTAAAGCAAAATTGATTTTATCTTTGTGCAGCAATCTTTGATTTAGACTCTTGTAATTATACATACAGCTCACCTGTATCAAGCTGGATTATAAATATTTTCCTAACACCAAGTAGATTTTTCCTACAACGAGTGCCAAGGCAGAAAATGAAGATGGATTTTGCTATCCTTGTTAATGTCCATTTTGGTCATATATCTCTTTAGATATGTACGTACATGTGCATGTTGTTTATGATAAAAGGTTTATACAGAAAGCCGCCTCGGGTGCATCAAAATTTATAAACATTTATTTCTTTCATAGATACTTTATTCAAACTTGTACATGTTGTATGGACTTATTCATCTTTAGCATCATTTTCAATCATACTATTGATGTTTGTTCGTGTGTTCATGAACATCTTCATATGTTATAATGATATATGAACGCCAAGTTCTTCAGTGATATACATTGCTATTTTTAATAAATCTAAAAGATAAATGTCTTATCCCGCCATATATGCATGTGCCTGTCACTCGTAATCGATTATCTCATGACATTTCTTTTTCATGTTAATTGTTTATTGTTATGTGTGTTTGGTGGCAACTCTAAACTGTTGTAACCACAATGCCGTCCTCTTTTCCTCGAATGTGACCTATCGATTTTTTTTTCGAGATTTGTACTAACATGAGCAACACGACGGATGCCACATGTTGAGCAGGATTATCTCAAGATCGATGGAATAGGCCCGTTCAACATAGTCACCAAACTTTAATTTATACAGTGAGAGAACATCATCTATATCATGTATAAAACCAAACGTGAAGTTAAAGGATAGTGCTATCTTCTTTCAACTTTTGTATATGAAATCCGCCTGATATTATTAAATAAACAAGTCGACAAGAAGACTGTTTGTTGAAAAACATGTCCTCTAAACTTAAGAAATCTAATTGCAACCCAGAAATCAATCATCTTGATAGTTTCAGTTTTAGAGGATTTTTTGTTTGGAATAGAGTGCATGTTTACAAAGTATGATTTATCCATCCCTTATACAAGTTTAAAAGTTATTGTGAAACTATTTATACTAAAAATGTCAAAGATTTGTTATAAGACATACAATCTAAGACTCTCTTTCATCTTGCAAAAGTATTAAATCATTTGATTTTTCTACACTTTATTCAAGTATTCCATATTCCATGCTAAAAGACAAATTGAAAGAGTTGGTCCTACTTTGTTTCATAAAAAATGGCAAAAGTAATTACAATTAACTTGTCTTATGGAGGGATAAATTGTACTTTGTAACTAGAGGCTCTCAAGAGCCTGTGTCGTTCACCTTGGTCTATATGCATTTTCAACAAAGGACACTCTCAAACATTGTAGACGACAATAGAATTAATGACAAAAATCTCTTTGTTTTTGTATCATATGCTGAACATTGAAGTCTGTTTAGTTTCTCTCTATCTTCATGATCTTATTTAGGTTTTGCTGCAAACACAAAAGATGGTAAAATAAACTGCTTCGCCGAGCGCAGCTGGATACGACCGCAGAGGTCCAACCCTGAACAGTTGGGGCAAAAATGGACACAATATTCAAGCTTGATACAGGTCTGAATTTGGATTGTAATTAAATATTTGACACAGTATAGGTGTCTGACACAGAATAAATGTAGTCAAAGAACTTGAAATTGGTTGTATGATTTGAATTTATATTCCATTGAAGATTTCTTGCTGTTGTGCAATACACTGTGCTGTTGCGCAATACTTAGTAAATCTGTTTTCAGACTATATACAAAGCATTAACAAAATAAATTGTGACCCCCAATTTTCTTCTTTGAAAAATTGACAATTTCTTAAATCTTCAGGAAAAAAAAAATTGACACCCCCAAAATTTTTTTTTACCCCCCAATTCCAAAACAAATATTTGAAGAGAATTTTCTTTTGAGGAAAAAAATCCCCCTTTCCCTTTCATAAAAATTAATTTTGAAGAAATTTTCATTTTGTAAAACGTAGTACAAATTAAGAGACATCCATAATCCATACACTTAAACACAAGTTATTGTCTTGAAACTAGAAAAATACTTGTTTTGGCCCCTTTTTGGCCCCTAATTCCTAAACGGTTGGGACCATCACCCCCACAAACAATCCCAACCTTCCTTTTGTGGTATTGAACTTTTGATTAATAGATTAATAGATCCATACACTTAAACTAAAGTTATTGTCCGGAAACCAAATGTTTTCGGACGACGCTGACGCCGACGACGACGACGACGTGATACCAATATACGATAAAAACTCCTATAAAGAGTAATAGTCTACTAATTATATAAGCAAAATTTGACTTTTTAGTAGGTCTTGTCTTGCTTATCATTTTTTATTATTTAAGTTTCTATCTATTTATTATAATTTTTATCATATAAGGCAAAACGCAAAAAAAAAAAAAAAAGAAATGGTTAAAATCGTAATTAAAGGGCAATAACTCCAATAAGGAGTCGTCTGATAATTTCCGAATGAAATGTTAAAGAGTAACAGTCTACTAATTACATAAGCAAAATTTGACTTGTTGGTAGATCTTGTCTTGCTGATCATTTTTGTATATTAAAGATTCTTTCTATCTATTATGAGTTTTAAGATATAAGACAAAAACGCAAAAAAAAATTGTACAAATTGGCATTAAAGGGCAATAACTCTAATGAGGAGTCAACTGATGATTTCAACCATAAGACGTATTTGTAGAACTTGTTCTCCTGATCATTTTTGCAATTTAAAATTTCTCTCCATCTTTTATAGTTTTCAAGATAATAAGTAAAAATCGAAAAAAAAAGTGGTAAAATTTGTCATTTAAGGGCAATAACTCCCACAGGAAATCGTCTGACAGATTTGACGCATATGGATAGTTGGTAGAGCTCAACATTCTGAACAATTTTACCCTTTCAGGTTTCCTCTTTTTATAACGGTTATCAGAATAATAGACAAAACTTGCATTTTACCCCATATGTTCTATTGTTTGCCATGTCGGCCATCTTTGTTGGTAGGCAGGGTCATCGGACAAATTTTTTAAACTAAATACCCTAATGATGATTGTGCCCAAGTTTGATGCTATTTGGCTCAGTAGTTTCAGAGGAGAAAATTTTGTAAAAGATTACAAAAATTTACGTAAAAATGTTAAAAATTGACTATAAAGGGCAATAACTCCTTAAGGGGTCAATTGACCATTTTGGTCATGTTGATTTATTTGTAGATCTTACTTAGCTGTACATTATTGCTGTTTACAGTTTATCTATATCTATAATAATATTGAAGATAATAACCAGAAACTGCAAATTTTTCCTAAAATTACCAATTCAGGGGCAGCAACCCAACAACGGGTAGTCTGATTTGTCTAAAAATTTCAGGGCAGATAGATCTTGACCTCATGAACATTTTTACTCGTTAGATTTTGCTCTAAATGCTTTAGTTTCAGAGATATAAGCCAAAATCTACATTTTACCCCTCTGTTCTTTTTTTAGCAATGGTGGTCATCTTGGTTGGCGGGCCAGATTGTCAGACATATTTTTTAAACTAGATACACCAATGATGATTGTGTTCAAGTTTGGTTAACTTTGGCCCAGTAGTTTCACAGAGGAGAAGATTTTTGTAAAAGTTAACGGACGACGGACGACGACGGACGACGGACGACGACGGACGACGACGACGACGACGACGGACGATGGAAGCCAAGTGATGAGAAAAGCTCACTTGACCCTTTGGTCCAGGAGAGCTAAAAATAAGTCTGATTCAAACATTTTATTTTTTCTGAAACTGACATTATCATGGTTTTTGATTTCTTGATAGACATAATTTTTGTTTCGTTGGGAGGATGTGTTTTTCAACAAGCAATCAGAATTTCCATGGGAACCAACCCGGCTCCTCTTTTTTTCCATTTTTTTTTTCTTTTATTCATATGAGGCTATGTTAAAAGGGGAGCTTTTTAAGGAGAATAAAAATAAGCTTCACTTTCTGCTATATACGTGATATAGATAATATCCTCTAACTAAAAAAATCAACGTTCTGTGACTGTTGAACGCATCTATCACATCGAACTTAAAATAAAGGATACAAGAGATACATCAAAGTATGCCTCATTTCTTGACTTTCATTTAGAAATTGACAATGAAAGTCGGTTGAGAACAAAACTTGACGACAAATGAGATTATTTCAGCTTCCTATTTCTATGTAGCAATATTCAAGCAGCGCCTGCATATAGAGTATCTCTCTCCCAGTTGATATGATTGTTATGATATTGTATTGTATTATATTTATTTGGTTGGCCTTATTTGTTTTGTGTGGCCTAAGAATGTTTACATTATATTTTTATATATTGTGTACAAAATTATACACATTGTGTTACAACTATGCAGTTTAGAATTCACTGGAACAATCACTGATACTCATGGAATGATTAGAACTTTCTATTTCACTTACATAACGTTTCCAGAATGATCATAACAAAAGATGCGTAATTTATATTTCTAGCGTTGTCTAGAAGTTTCCGTTTGAGTACTTAAATGCAGACCCAAAAGTTAGTTGAAGATAGAGATTTAGAGATAGACATAGATAGACTTAGACATCGATAGATATCAACATTCTCAGCAGTTGGATTGACACTTTTATTTACAAACTACATCATACTAGATTGTGACCAATTGGATATAATATTCTGTGGATTCCGAGAAGATTTCCGGATAAAGAAAAGATAAAAGATTGGACATATATTTTGACAGTTAAGTTGACATTTCTTTTTATGTAATACTTCTTGTAAACTTGTGTATAATAAATCTTGTTAAATTTTATTATTGATTTGTGTCTTTTGTTGGCTACAATTAAAAGTCGTTTTTTTCTGTTCATAACAGAAATTGGGGGTTCGTGTCCGGGATAACGTTAATATCTTATCAAAAAAAAAAAATTTCAGTATTTTTATTAGAACTAGCCAACAAAATTCTACAATATGGCATTTGATGCCGGTAAATTTTTGAAAACGCCAGACCTGGAAGGGTTTGATAATTTAAAGAAAGAGGAATTAGTGTTGCTTGCTAGACATCTGAAATTAGACTTTAGAGTATCTATGAGAAAACAAATTATAAAAAATTTGGTAATCGACAAACTAGTTGACGCAGAAATTTTTGGTGAAGAGGCTCTTGAACTCAAGGTCGAAAATGTTGATGCTTTTAAAACAGCTTGAATTAGAACATGAACTTAAATTAAAACAATTGGAAAAAGAAAAAGCAGAACTTGAAATGAAGGAAAGGTTAGAGATGGAGAAGATGAAAGAAAAAGAAAAAGAAGATGATTTTAAATTAAAACAGGCAGAACTTGAAATGAGAGAAAGGTTAGAGATTGAGAAAATGAAAATTGAAATGGCAAAAGAAGAAAGCAACACTAAATTCCAATCAAAATCAGAACATTTTAATGTTGATGCAGCAAAAAATATACGTTTGGTTCCCAAATTTTGTGAAAAAACAGTTGACAAATTTTTTCCACAGTTTGAGAAAATTGCTCAAAATCTGAAATAGCCGAAGCCTTTTTGGACTACAATGCTGCAAAGTGTTTTTGAGGGCAAGGCCGCTGAAATTTACTCAGCAATTTCATCAGAAAATAGTTCTGATTATGACAAGGTTAAAAAAGAGGTTTTGAAAGCTTATGAGCTAGTGCCAGAAGCATATAGACAAAAATTTAGGTCTTATAAAAAGTTTGATTCACAAACCTATGTTGAATTTGCTAGGGAAAAAGAAGATCTATTTGATAAATGGCTTACGTCAAAGAAAATAGATAAAAATTTTGATAACTTAAGACAATTGATGTTATTAGAAGAGTTCAAGCAGTGTGTTCATTTAGACTTAAAAACACATTTAAATGACAAAACTGTTGAGACATTACAAGATGCAGCTGTTATTTCCGATAATTATACCCTTTCACATAAGAGAAGTTTCAAAGGTCTAAATTTTAATACTTCGAGTGGAAATTACAAGAATGAAAGCACTGAGCGTACTGATCGTAAGCCTGTTGCACAGAATAAGAGCCAGTCTAGTTATATGTCTAGTCCAAAATTTGATACTTTTGAGAAGAAGTCACTGACTTGTGCTTATTGTAAGAAGAAAGGTCACCTGATGGCTGATTGTTTTAGACTCTAAAAGAAGAATGAAAGAGATAATAAGCCCACGACCAGTGCTTGTACGACACCCCGTGTTACCAATACGTTGAAATGTCCTGCGAGTCAGGCTTTTAAGTCCAGTTTTTGTGATTACATGGAGGATTATATACCCTTTATGTCTGATGGGTTTGTTTCTATTGTTGATAATACTACTCCTCAGCCTATCAAGATTTTACGGGACACTGGAGCTTCTCAGTCTTTATTGTTAGAAGGTGTGTTGCCTTTGTCCGAGGAGACTTCTGTTGGTGCCTCCGTTTTGTTACAAGGTGTGGAGTTAGGTTGTATAGATGTTCCTCTCTGTCGTATTTATCTGAATTCAGATTTGATAACTGGACCAGTTGTTGTGAGTGTTCGTCCTAATCTCCCTGTTGAGGGTGTTTTATTATTGCTAGAAAATGATCTAGCTAGGAACAAAGTGGTTGCTGAACCAATTGTTACCAGTGAACCGGTGGTGGATGTTAAATCACCTGAAGATGATGCTGAACTGTATCCAGCTTGTGTCGTTACTAGGGCGATGGCTAGAAAACAGCAAAATGAGGATTTGCAAGAAGACCAGTTTGATTACATGGACCTTTCTGGCACCTTTCTAGCCGACATTGAAGGTCCCTGTAGCTCAGAGAAGACTGTAATAAGACCACCTAGTATTATCAAGAATGTAATTATGCCTTGGCCAGACGTAAACAGCCATTCATTAGACCAAAGGAAATTTGTCGAAGAACAAAATAAAGACCCGGAGGTTCTTCAGCTCCGCAAGAGGGCTCAACCACAGGAGGAAGCAGACAAAGTGGCCGAATGCTATTACCATCAAGACGGCATTTTAATGAGAAAGTGGAGGCCCCCAGATGCTACCCCAGAGGAGGAATGGAGAGTGGTATACCAAGTGGTGGTGCCTAAAGTTTATAGGCAAGACATTATTGGTCTTGCTCATGACACCCCCTTGGCTGGACACTTAGGTATAAGGAAGACTTACCTTAAAATCTTGCAGATTTCTACTGGCCAAGATTTAGAAATGATGTCGCAGAATACTGGAAATCATGCCATATATGCCAGGTTGTTGGTAAGCTTAACCAGAAAATACCACCAGCACCACTTCTGCCTATTCTAGTCTTTGTAGAACCTTTCAGCCGAGTACTCATTGATTGCGTTGGACCTTTACCGAAGACCAAGACCGGAAATGCGTATTTATTGACAATCATGTGTACCTCCACTCGCTTTCCTGAGGCTATTCCGTTAAGGAATATCAAGACACCTACTATTGTCAAAGCTCTGATCAAATTTTTCACGCTAGTAGGACTTCCAAAATCTATACAGTCCGACCAGGGTTCAAATTTCATGTCAGGTTTATTTCAGCAAGTCGTGTACATGTTAGGGATTCCTCAGTATAGGTCAAGTGCTTATCATCCAGAATCTCAAGGTGCCTTAGAACGTTTTTATCAAACATTGAAGAACATGATCAGAACTTTTTGTCTTCAATTTGACAGGGATTGGGATGATGGTGTTCACTGTTTACTTTTTGCGGTCCGAGAGGCTGTTCAAGAATCCCTTGGTTTTAGTCCCTTTGAGTTGGTATTTGGTCATACTGTAAGGGGACCTTTAAAATTGATTAAGGAAAAATGGCTTACTGAACACATTGACTTGAATCTTCTAGACTATGTATCTAGATTTAAAGAAAAATTGTATACTGCTTGTCAAATTGCTCAGAACAATTTAAAAACTGTTCAGAATAAGATGAAAATATGGTATGATAAAGATGCCAGGGACAGAGTTTTTGAGCAAGGTGATAAGGTACTTGTATTTTTACCAGTCCCTGGACATCAATTACAAGCTAAATATTGTGGTCCTTACACCATAGAGAGTAAAATCAATGATTTGAATTATATTGTAAAAACACCAAGTCGGCGTAAACAAAATAGAGTGTGTCACATTAATGTGTAAAAACCATATTTTGAGCGTACTAATGAAGGTGAGAGTAAACCAGTTGCCACTTTAGCCATGGTTAAATTGGAGAACAATCATGACAAACCAGATATAATTGAACCACCTTTTAGTTCTAAAACTATGGAAGAGACAGTTAGATTGAAAAATTCTGAAATTTTGTCAAATTTAGATTCAAAACTTGCACATCTGTCTTTTGATCGTAGAGAAAAATTAAAAGCTTTGGTATTTTCTTTTAAAAATCTTTTTCCAGATGTGCCAAACAAAACCACTGCTGTTTGTCATGATGTCGATGTAGGTGATGCTTCTCCAATTAAGCAACATCCTTACCGGCTCAATCCACTCAAACTTGAATATATGAGACAAGAAATTAAATATATGCTTGACAATGATATTATTGAGCCGAGTAACAGTGAATGGAGCTCTCCTTGTCTGCTTGTGCCCAAACCAGATAAAACTTTTCGTTTCGTAACTGATTTCAGAAAAGTAAATTCTGTTTCAAAATCTGATTCTATCCGATTCAAGGATAGACGACTGCATTGATAACATTGGACAAGCAAAATTTGTGAGCAAATTTGATTTATTGAAAGGCTACTGGCAAGTCCCATTGACACAGAGAGCTCGAGAAATATCAGCTTTTGTCACACCAGACGGCTTATTTCAATATACTGTAATGCCGTTTGGCATGAACAGTGCTCCAGCTACATTTCAAAGAATGATCAATAATGTTATAAAGATTTAGACTGTTGTTATGCTTATATTGATGATCTTATTGTATGTAGTGATAGCTGGGAAGAGCATTTAACACATTTATATGATACTTTTGATAGATTGTCACAATCAAATTTGACTGTTAATCTTCGTAAAGTGAATTTTGCCAGGCCACTGTTGATTATTTAGGGCATACAATTGGCCAAGGTCAAGTGAAACGTATTACGGCTAAAGTGGATGCAATTACTAAATTTCCTCCTCCTACAAATAAAAACAACTTATGAGATATTTAGGCATGATTGGATTTTACAGAAAATTTTGTTCAAATTTTGCTACTGTTGTTCAACCATTGACTCATCTTTTACGGAAAGATTCTAAATTCATCTGGAGTGAAAATTGTCAAAAAGCTTTTGAAAATAGCAAATCACTTTTAATTAACAGTCCAGTTCTGATCACTCCAGACTTTGAAAAACAATTTAAACTTGTTGGAGTTGGAGCTGTTTTATATCAAGAGACAGGTGATAATATTGAGAAACCTTTATCATATTTTTCTCAGAAATTAGATAAACATCAGAAAAATTATTCGACTATTGAAATAGAGTGTTTTGCACTGTTGTCTGCACTTCAACATTTTGATGTATATTTAAATCCCACTGTGCATCCTATTCTTGTTTATACTGATCATAATCCTCTCACCTTCATACATAAAATGAGAAACAAGAACCAGAGAGTGACTAGGTGGAGTTTATTGTTACAGGAATATGATGTTATTGTAAAACATATTAAAGGTAAAGATAATGTAATAGCAGATGCTTTATCTAGAACTTATTAAAACACTGTGTATATACTGTGTATTTTGAAAATACTTACTATATATTACTATGTATTTTGTACATATTATTCATGAAAAGTTTTGTTACACTCAAACTTTTTAAGGGGGGAGGTGTTATGATATTGTAACTATTATATTTATTTAGTTGGCCTTATTTGTTTTGTGTGGCCTAAGAATGTTTACATTATATTTTGTTATATTGTGTACAAAATTATACACATTGTGTTACAACTATGCAGTTTAGAATTCACTGGAACAATCACTGATACTCATGGAATGATTAGAACTTTCTATTTCACTTACATAACGTTTCCAGAATGATCATAACAAAAGATGCGTAATTTATATTTCTAGCGTTGTCTAGAAGTTTCCGTTTGAGTATTTAAATGCAGACCCAAAAGTTAGTTGAAGATAGAGATTTAGAGATAGACATAGATAGACTTAGACATCGAAAGATATCAACATTCTCAGCAGTTGGATTGACACTTTTATTTACAAACTACATCATACTAGATTGTGACCAATTGGATATAATATTCTGTGGATTCCGAGAAGATTTCCGGATAAAGAAAAGATAAAAGATTGGACATATATTTTGACAGTTAAGTTGACATTTCTTTTTATGTAATACTTCTTGTAAACTTGTGTATAATAAATCTTGTTAAATTTTATTATTGATTTTTGTCTTTTGTTGGCTATAACTAAAAGTCGATTTTTCTGTTCATAACATGATATTCAAGGGCTTGCGTAGCCAATCATGATTTCTTTGATAAAGGGTTGCTGCTCACAACGCAGCTATCGAACCAAGAGTTCCAAGTGATGAAATTAAAAGCATCCCTTCGTAGTTTTTAAGGTCGCCATCGCTAGTCGATTGACCATTATGGAATATCTGTTTCACAGATAACGACAAATATGTTCCAATAATCGTAACCACAATCCCGTTCTCCTTATCCCGAATGTAACCTACCAAATTAGACTTATAACCGGGTTTGTACCTGCATTACCAACACGACGGTAGCCACATGTGGAGCAGATTCTAGTTACCCTTACGGAGCATCTCAGATCACCCTCGGTTTTTCGTTGGATTTGTGTTACTCAGTCTTTTGTTTTCTATTTGGCGTTTGGTATACTGTATACTGTGCACTCGTACAACATCTTCTTATATCTATGTTGTTTGTTTTTTAGCCTTCTCTTTATTTTTTTTTTTTGTCACGGCGTTGTCAATATAGAAATAAGAAGAAATGTTATGATTGCAAATGAGACAACTCTCCACCAGAGACCAAATAACATACACGTTAACAATTACGGCCTTCAACAATGAGAAAACCCAATACCGCATACTCAGCTATAAAAGGCCCCGAAATGACAAAAATAAAACAATTCAAACGAGAAAAGTAACGGCCTGGTTTATGTACAAAACAATGAACGAAAAACAAATATGATATACAGCATCAAACGACATCCACTATATTGCAGCCTCCTGACTTGGGACAGGCACATACAGAATGTGTGAAAATAGTTTATTGGCGCCAAACCCTTCCCTAATCTGGGAAAGTGGTGTAACAGTACAACATAAAAACAAATTATAAAAAGCAGCTGAAAAGGGCTCAACTCATCAGAACGTCATAAAGCAGAAAGACATCTAACAAAAACACAGATCGGACGTTGCAGGGTATTTATACATCCCTACAATTAAATTAATTAATTAGTTACTGACAGCTAGTTCAATGTCAATAAAAACTCATAAAACAAATCATGCATCCAAGACATGAATATCAGTCAGTACACTTCCATGATCCAATAGACCAGTTTATTTTCGACGTTGCATGTCCCTAAGTTATCGGTCGCTCTCTTTTACACAGAAATCAGTGCTTTTCGTGCATTTTTTATGAGCTGCATGTAAGACCCGGTTCAGGGATCTTTTATTTTTACTTTTGAATTCTTTTTTTTTTTAAGGACAAATTTATACAATCTCAATTAAGGCTAGCATGGGACATAGATATTTTGCCTAAGTATTTGACTTTCAAGGATCATGACACTGCATTCAACGACATATGTCAAACTTATATTTTCCTGCGATAACTGAACAAAATCTACTAAACGAAGGCTCGTCAGAAAAAGTCAAAACACAAAACAAAAAAAAATGGAAACACATTACATCTTTTCATAAGTTAACCTAATGCCTAGGTCACACATTCACGGATCCCCTCGCCGGTTCCAATACTGATTAAATCTTACGGATGATCCCGGAAATGCAGTTTTCGTAGTCCAATACGGATATGATACGGATGCAGAACGGTGTGACTGGTTTTAACGTATCTACCAAGGGTAATGTAGGAAAGGGGTCATTTAGCGACATGAGTGATACGGATTCTGACGGTAGGACACGGTTTAATACGCAACGACACCTTTCGGGGCGTATGTACTGTGGATAAACAGCTATTTGCTACGGTTTAAGTAAGGGTTAGTACGAAAGAGAACGGTCTGATACGGAATAGGACGAACCGCTTTATTTTCTAAGCCGTTAATCATTTCTAATTAAGCTTGTGATTTATCATTTCTTTATTTCTGTCTGTCTGTATCAGGTGGTGTTCTTCGTAATCCTCGGACTAACGACATGTGGCAGTTCTTGAAATATATATGGGTCTATTCTTACGAAGTTCTTAAATACATCTTAATTTTCTGCATATATTTCAGCCATGCGGGCTTCTTACTGGCAATGTATAGATCTTCGGAGAAGCCAATCCCTAGTCCACAATCTCCTCTGCCTCCAGTCACCTATACATCTGTCATCATGTAGCTCGACCACTGCCCTAGCATTTTGTGATATATCACTATCCCATTCCAGCCAATTAATTGCAAGCATCAGTTGTTGATTGTTCATGTTGGATAATGTTATGTATACCTTTACAACATGACACAGACTACGTTGGGCCCTATAAATAGGGAGTATTTATACAGAAGCCTAATGTCAGTTTGTCGTCGACCGTAATATTCCGTAATATTTTGTCATGTTGTAACGTAGTAAAGCATGAAAAAACTTTGAGAACCCTTGCTGAGGTCCCTAGCTATCCGTATTGCAACGTAATGAAATCGTGTCGTTCCGCACAAAATTCGTAACAAATCGTATTGTATCCTAACAAATACGTGGTGTTACCGTACTAGTACGTAGTTCTCCGGAACAAACCGTAGAAATCCTTCGGGCCTACGAATAATTACGGATTAAACAATTTTAATAGGGACCAAAAGGGATAAGTGCGTTCTAATACGGTTTATTTAGGATGTACTACCGTTGTTTGATCCGTGGTCAAATTTTGCGCATGTTCAAAAATTGTCACTGATATACAAGTACTACTACGTATAACAACGGCTACAATACGGAAATCTACGGACCAATACAGATTGCCACGAATGATGCCGCATCGTATCCGTAGCAAACCCGGCGTCAAAATCGTGAATATGTGACCTAGGCATAAAAAAGAACCAAGGCAAATATTGTGGTTCCCCTCCGAATAAAAAAAAAACAAAAATAAAAACAAAAACAAAACAAAGTTGCTTCCTTAATTTTAACTTTTAAACCCTCAAAATATATTATGGTTACAATGAAGTAATTATTTACATAGGCGACAATGTTAGCCTTTTTGGGTCCTGCGTTTTCACTATAAAAGATCCATTGAAAACAATGTCGAATTCTGAATTATCAACACCTTTGGATGTAATTAACACTGCAAAACACATATGGTGCCGCAGCTTTTTTGATAGAAAAATGGCATTTTTTAAGGGTACTCAACGGTTCCGGAATTTTCGAAATAGTATAAATGAAGAACACCCCTTGCTAAATTTGACACAGAAAATGTTGCTCGTTCCAGAGAGTTTCCTCTAAATTTCTCGCTATTTCTACACCAATGGCCAACACTCATTTCTCACTATTTCAATTTTTATTTCTAATTACCAGGGCAGCAGAAAATAAATTTACTTCTACCTATTATCTTGGGTGTGAAATCTAGGTGGCGCCAGTCATCTTTAATTACTTCCTTTTAACCTATACTGACATATATTCAAATAGAATCGGACAACCTTTACATTAGTCGATTACTATGTACCCCTGCGGCTAAAGTTCAAAATTTTGGATTAAAGAAACAATTGTTCACCATTTAAAATGACTTTCTTTACAGGTACCCCCCTTTGCAGAAAACGTTACTTTTTAAAGACTTGGGCCAACTGACCGGCATAGTTTGACCGTTTGGCTATGTTTAAAACGAGGTGTTTGATTAATGAAGTTCGATCAAGGCCTATTAAAGACTTTAGGCTGATGATTTGATAACTGTGTCCAACTTATATGTCTTTATCACGAATATATGAACACCGTTGCATAAGAGTCAAAATGTTTTATGAAATAGACTATAAAAATTCCTGAAATTAAGAATTTATCATTGCTGTTATGTGTTTTGTGTGAATCGTGTGCAGAATATTCAATTCGACGATACTAAGAAGAAACATGTGTAGCCTTTGATTTTTTACCTAATTTTAATATTTTAGTGGCATTTTGGCACAGTTTGGCCATTAAAAATACAAAAATTTCGCTCATGTCAGCAAAAATAAGCCCCCCTTTTTTTTACATATGCCTAAATACATGCAGTGTTATCGAGGATGAGGAGAAATGATTAAAGACAGAGTCATTGACAGAATTCTCGTTCTTACAGTAGGTTAATAAACCCTACCCCTTACGCAGGAGAATAAAAAAAACAGTAAAAATTTGATATAGACTATAGTTTCATGGTGATCAGCAATTTTCTTCTGATACAGTTTATCACTTAGTACCTTATTAATTTACCTATCCCATTTCAAAAATATCTCGAAAAATACAGTGATGCGCCAGAAATCGTTATTTCGCTTTAGGTTACAATGAAGTAATCATTTACATAGGCGACAATGTTAGCGTTTTTGGGTCCTGCGTTTTCACTATAAAAGATCCATTGAAAACAATGTCGAATTCTGAATTATCAACACCTTTGGGTGTAATTAACACTGCAAAACACATATGGTGCCTCAGCTTTTTTGATAGAAAAATGGCATTTTTTAAGGGTACTCAACGGTTCCGGAATTTTCGAAATAGTATAAATGAAGAACACCCCTTGCTAAATTTGGCACAGAAAATGTTTCTCGTCGCAGAGAGTTTCCTCTAAATTTCTCGCTATTTCTAAACCAATGGCCAACACATATTTCTCACTATTTCAATTTTTATTTCTAATTACCAGGGCAGCAGAAAATAAATTTACTTCTACCTATTATCTTGGGTGTGGTGTGAAATCTAGGTGGCGCCAGTCATCTTTAATTACTTCCTTTTAACCTATACTGACATATATTGAAATAAAATCGGACAACCTTTACATTAGTCGATTACTATGTACCCCTGTGGCTTAAGTTCAAAATTTTGGATTAAAGAAACAATTGTTCACCATTTAAAATGACTTTCTTTACAGGTACCCCCCTTTGCAGAAAACGTTACTTTTTAAATACTTGGGCCAATTGACCGGCATATTTTGACTGTTTGGCTATGTTTAAAACGAGGTGTTTGATTAATGAAGTTCGATTAGGCCTATTAAAGACCTTAGGCTGATGATTTGATAACTGTGTCCAACTTATATGTCTTTATCACGAATATATGAACACCGTTGCATAAGAGTCAAAATGTTTTATGAAATAGACTATAAAAATGCTGAAACTAAGAATTTATCATTGCTGTTATGTGTTTTGTGTGAATCGTGTGCAGAATATTCAATTCGACGATACTAAGAAGAAACATGTGTAGCCTTTGATTTTTTACCTAATTTTAATATTTTAGTGGCATTTTGGCCATTAAAAATACAAAATTTCGCTCATGTCAGCAAAATAAGCCCCCCTTTTTTTACATATGCCTAAATACATGCAGTGTTATCGAGGATGAGGAGAAATGATTAAAGACAGAGTCATTGACAGAATTCTCGTTCTTACAGTAGGTTAATGAACCCTACCCCTTAGGCAGGAGAATAAAAAACAGTAAAAATTTGATATAGACTATAGTTTCATGGTGATCAGCAATTTTCTTCTGATACAGTTTATCACTTAGTACCTTATTAATTTACCTATCCCATTTCAAAATATCTCGAAAATACAGTGATGCGCCAGAAATCGTTATTTCGCTTTAGGTTACAATGAAGTAATTATTTACATAGGCGACAATGTTAGCCTTTTGGGTCCTGCGTTTTCACTATAAAGATCCATTGAAAACAATGTCGAATTCTGAATTATCAACACCTTTGGGTGTAATTAACACTGCAAAACACATATGGTGCCGCAGCTTTTTTGATAGAAAAATGGCATTTTTTAAGGGTACTCAACGGTTCCGGAATTTTCGAAATAGTATAAATGAAGAACACCCCTTGCTAAATTTGGCACAGAAAATGTTGCTCGTCGCAGAGAGTTTCCTCTAAATTTCTCGCTATTTCTAAACCAATGGCCAACACTCATTTCTCACTATTTCAATTTTATTTCTAATTACCAGGGCAGCAGAAAATAAATTTACTTCTACCTATTATCTTGGGTGTGGTGTGAAATCTAGGTGGCGCCAGTCATCTTTAATTACTTCCTTTTAACCTATACTGACATATATTGAAATAAAATCGGACAACCTTTACATTAGTCGATTACTATGTACCCCTGTGGCTTAAGTTCAAAATTTTGGATTAAAGAAACAATTGTTCACCATTTAAAATGACTTTCTTTACAGGTACCCCCCTTTGCAGAAAACGTTACTTTTAAATACTTGGGCCAATTGACCGGCATATTTTGACTGTTTGGCTATGTTTAAAACGAGGTGTTTGATTAATGAAGTTCGATTAGGCCTATTAAAGACCTTAGGCTGATGATTTGATAACTGTGTCCAACTTATATGTCTTTATCACGAATATATGAACACCGTTGCATAAGAGTCAAAATGTTTTATGAAATAGACTATAAAAATGCTGAAACTAAGAATTTATCATTGCTGTTATGTGTTTTGTGTGAATCGTGTGCAGAATATTCAATTCGACGATACTAAGAAGAAACATGTGTAGCCTTTGATTTTTTACCTAATTTTAATATTTTAGTGGCATTTTGGCCATTAAAAATACAAAAATTTCGCTCATGTCAGCAAAAATAAGCCCCCTTTTTTTACATATGCCTAAATACATGCAGTGTTATCGAGGATGAGGAGAAATGATTAAAGACAGAGTCATTGACAGAATTCTCGTTCTTACAGTAGGTTAATGAACCCTACCCTTAGGCAGGAGAATAAAAACAGTAAAATTTGATATAGACTATAGTTTCATGGTGATCAGCAATTTTCTTCTGATACAGTTTATCACTTAGTACCTTATTAATTTACCTATCCCATTTCAAAATATCTCGAAAAATACAGTGATGCGCCAGAAATCGTTATTTCGCTTTAGGTTACAATGAAGTAATTATTTACATAGGCGACAATGTTAGCCTTTTGGGTCCTGCGTTTTCACTATAAAGATCCATTGAAAACAATGTCGAATTCTGAATTATCAACACCTTTGGGTGTAATTAACACTGCAAAACACATATGGTGCCGCAGCTTTTTGATAGAAAATGGCATTTTTAAGGGTACTCAACGGTTCCGGAATTTTCGAAATAGTATAAATGAAGAACACCCCTTGCTAAATTTGGCACAGAAAATGTTGCTCGTCGCAGAGAGTTTCCTCTAAATTTCTCGCTATTTCTAAACCAATGGCCAACACTCATTTCTTACTATTTCAATTTTTATTTCTAATTACCAGGGCAGCAGAAAATAAATTTACTTCTACCTATTATCTTGGGTGTGGTGTGAAATCTAGGTGGCGCCAGTCATCTTTAATTACTTCCTTTTAACCTATACTGACATATATTGAAATAAAATCGGACAACCTTTACATTAGTCGATTACTATGTACCCCTGTGGCTTAAGTTCAAAATTTTGGATTAAAGAAACAATTGTTCACCATTTAAAATGACTTTCTTTACAGGTACCCCCCTTTGCAGAAAACGTTACTTTTTAAATACTTGGGCCAATTGACCGGCATATTTTGACTGTTTGGCTATGTTTAAAACGAGGTGTTTGATTAATGAAGTTCGATTAGGCCTATTAAAGACCTTAGGCTGATGATTTGATAACTGTGTCCAACTTATATGTCTTTATCACGAATATATGAACACCGTTGCATAAGAGTCAAAATGTTTTATGAAATAGACTATAAAATGCTGAAACTAAGAATTTATCATTGCTGTTATGTGTTTTGTGTGAATCGTGTGCAGAATATTCAATTCGACGATACTACGAAGAAACATGTGTAGCCTTTGATTTTTACCTAATTTTAATATTTTAGTGGCATTTGGCCATTAAAAATACAAAAATTTCGCTCATGTCAGCAAAAATAAGCCCCCCTTTTTTTACATATGCCTAAATACATGCAGTGTTATCGAGGATGAGGAGAAATGATTAAAGACAGAGTCATTGACAGAATTCTCGTTCTTACAGTAGGTTAATGAACCCTACCTCTTAGGCAGGAGAATAAAAAAACAGTAAAAATTTGATATAGACTATAGTTTCATGGTGATCAGCAATTTTCTTCTGATACAGTTTATCACTTAGTACCTTATTAATTTACCTATCCCATTTCAAAAATATCTCGAAAAATACAGTGATGCGCCAGAAATCGTTATTTCGCTTTAGGTTACAATGAAGTAATTATTTACATAGGCGACAATGTTAGCCTTTTTGGGTCCTGCGTTTTCACTATAAAAGATCCATTGAAAACAATGTCGAATTCTGAATTATCAACACCTTTGGGTGTAATTAACACTGCAAAACACATATGGTGCCGCAGCTTTTTTGATAGAAAAATGGCATTTTTTAAGGGTACTCAACGGTTCCGGAATTTTCGAAATAGTATAAATGAAGAACACCCCTTGCTAAATTTGGCACAGAAAATGTTGCTCGTCGCAGAGAGTTTCCTCTAAATTTCTCGCTATTTCTAAACCAATGGCC
The DNA here is from genome assembly GCA_017311375.1 of Mytilus coruscus. Lineage (NCBI taxonomy): Eukaryota > Metazoa > Mollusca > Bivalvia > Mytilida > Mytilidae > Mytilus > Mytilus coruscus. The sequence continues at coordinate 69,293,592 of CM029606.1, read as the reverse complement.
AACACTCATTTCTCACTATTTCAATTTTTATTTCTAATTACCAGGGCAGCAGAAAATAAATTTACTTCTACCTATTATCTTGGGTGTGGTGTGAAATCTAGGTGGCGCCAGTCATCTTTAATTACTTCCTTTTAACCTATACTGACATATATTGAAATAAAATCGGACAACCTTTACATTAGTCGATTACTATGTACCCTGTGGCTTAAGTTCAAAATTTTGGATTAAAGAAACAATTGTTCACCATTTAAAATGACTTTCTTTACAGGTACCCCTTTGCAGAAAACGTTACTTTTAAATACTTGGGCCAATTGACCGGCATATTTTGACTGTTTGGCTATGTTTAAAACGAGGTGTTTGATTAATGAAGTTCGATTAGGCCTATTAAAGACCTTAGGCTGATGATTTGATAACTGTGTCCAACTTATATGTCTTTATCACGAATATATGAACACCGTTGCATAAGAGTCAAAATGTTTTATGAAATAGACTATAAAAATGCTGAAACTAAGAATTTATCATTGCTGTTATGTGTTTTGTGTGAATCGTGTGCAGAATATTCAATTCGACGATACTAAGAAGAAACATGTGTAGCCTTTGATTTTTACCTAATTTTAATATTTTAGTGGCATTTTGGCCATTAAAAATACAAAATTTCGCTCATGTCAGCAAAAATAAGCCCCTTTTTTACATATGCCTAAATACATGCAGTGTTATCGAGGATGAGGAGAAATGATTAAAGACAGAGTCATTGACAGAATTCTCGTTCCTACAGTAGGTTAATGAACCCTACCCTTAGGCAGGAGAATAAAAACAGTAAAATTTGATATAGACTATAGTTTCATGGTGATCAGCAATTTTCTTCTGATACAGTTTATCACTTAGTACCTTATTAATTTACCTATCCCATTTCAAAATATCTCGAAAAATACAGTGATGCGCCAGAAATCGTTATTTCGCTTTAGGTTACAATGAAGTAATTATTTACATAGGCGACAATGTTAGCCTTTTGGGTCCTGCGTTTTCACTATAAAAGATCCATTGAAAACAATGTCGAATTCTGAATTATCAACACCTTTGGGTGTAATTAACACTACAAAACACATATGGTGCCGCAGCTTTTTGATAGAAAATGGCATTTTAAGGGTACTCAACGGTTCCGGAATTTTCGAAATAGTATAAATGAAGAACACCCTTGCTAAATTTGGCGCAGAAAATGTTTCTCGTCGCAGAGAGTTTCCTCTAAATTTCTCGCTATTTCTAAACCAATGGCCAACACATATTTCTCACTATTTCAATTTTATTTCTAATTACCAGGGCAGCAGAAAATAAATTTACTTCTACCTATTATCTTGGGTGTGGTGTGAAATCTAGGTGGCGCCAGTCATCTTTAATTACTTCCTTTTAACCTATACTGACATATATTGAAATAAAATCGGACAACCTTTACATTAGTCGATTACTATGTACCCTGTGGCTTAAGTTCAAAATTTTGGATTAAAGAAACAATTGTTCACCATTTAAAATGACTTTCTTTACAGGTACCCCCTTTGCAGAAAACGTTACTTTTTAAATACTTGGGCCAATTGACCGGCATATTTTGACTGTTTGGCTATGTTTAAAACGAGGTGTTTGATTAATGAAGTTCGATTAGGCCTATTAAAGACCTTAGGCTGATGATTTGATAACTGTGTCCAACTTATATGTCTTTATCACGAATATATGAACACCGTTGCATAAGAGTCAAAATGTTTTATGAAATAGACTATAAAATGCTGAAACTAAGAATTTATCATTGCTGTTATGTGTTTTGTGTGAATCGTGTGCAGAATATTCAATTCGACGATACTAAGAAGAAACATGTGTAGCCTTTGATTTTTTACCTAATTTTAATATTTTAGTGGCATTTTGGCCATTAAAAATACAAAAATTTCGCTCATGTCAGCAAAAATAAGCCCCCTTTTTTTACATATGCCTAAATACATGCAGTGTTATCGAGGATGAGGAGAAATGATTAAAGACAGAGTCATTGACAGAATTCTCGTTCTTACAGTAGGTTAATGAACCCTACCCTTAGGCAGGAGAATAAAAACAGTAAAATTTGATATAGACTATAGTTTCATGGTGATCAGCAATTTTCTTCTGATACAGTTTATCACTTAGTACCTTATTAATTTACCTATCCCATTTCAAAAATATCTCGAAAAATAAAGTGATGCGCCAGAAATCGTTATTTCGCTTTAGGTTACAATGAAGTAATTATTTACATAGGCGACAATGTTAGCCTTTTTGGGTCCTGCGTTTTCACTATAAAAGATCCATTGAAAACAATGTCGAATTCTGAATTATCAACACCTTTGGGTGTAATTAACACTGCAAAACACATATGGTGCCGCAGCTTTTTTGATAGAAAAATGGCATTTTTTAAGGGTACTCAACGGTTCCGGAATTTTCGAAATAGTATAAATGAAGAACACCCCTTGCTAAATTTGGCACAGAAAATGTTTCTCGTCGCAGAGAGTTTCCTCTAAATTTCTCGCTATTTCTAAACCAATGGCCAACACTCATTTATCACTATTTCAATTTTTATTTCTAATTACCAGGGCAGCAGAAAATAAATTTACTTCTACCTATTATCTTGGGTGTGAAATCTAGGTGGCGCCAGTCATCTTTAATTACTTCCTTTTAACCTGATGGGACTCGTTTATTAACTTTTGTAGAGATTCTTCCTTGGCGCCTTCTCGGTATTGTTTACTATTTCGGTGTGGTAATGTTATTAATACTCTTTCATACATAAGCATTTTGTACAAATTTAAAAATGTGAAATTAGGATATCTGAAATCACAATTTTCTTCGGCATAATCGTGCTTTTCTGATTAGTAAAAAAGTTGTACAAATCTTTTTATAAGCCCAACGACAGATATTACACGTAGGTCAGGGATCGGGCAATGTCAGTTTCAACTTTTTTTTAAAGTTATACTGATTCTTTTTCTTAAATCATGCCCGTGGCTGTGTAAAATTTTCCTTATTTTTTAAAGGATAACTTACTTTTTTTTCACTTTATATTTAATTTAATTAATATAAATGAGGATATATAACTTCTTGTGTAATATTTTCAGGAAATGAAAAAAAATTAGATTACCGCTCTTCCTACATATCACTAAGTCGTTCAATTTTCAAAGTAACCTCTCATGATAATGCGATTTCCAGTTTTAAAATGTAATTATTAATAAAACGTCTCTGTCTTTTTTGTCAGCCTTCTAATGCTTATTTACGTCAAATTATTCAGGACTTAGCAAAACAAGTATATAATTTACTATGCAAGTTAATATTATCAAAGAGTGTTGTTTATCCACACTATTTTTTACAAAGTTACACCTTGTTGACATCAGTTTACCTGTATACCAGGATTAAAGATAAAAAAGGTACACTTGATCAGGAAATTAACAGGTAAGTTTTTGCAGATATAGATGTATTAATACAAGGAGATGTGGGGGTGTCAATGAGACAACAACCCAACGACACACACAAACATGAGGAACTCATACAGTTTGCATACATGTGTTTAAAATTGTCTAAAAAGGTTGTGAATTACTAAATAGAAACTACCAAGTTGAACGATTTGTGTTAGTCATTTCAATCAGATATAATATCGTTGTAACATGAATGGTAATTTTTCCTTTGATCTTCGAGTGAGTTAACTTCGGTTATTTTTAGAGGAGTGCGTTAACTGAATGATTTTTTAGTTATTGCACTCTCCAGTCCCACCGTGTGTCGCTTGTCATAGGAAAAGCAAAAAATGGGAGAAGCTTAGACCAGTGCTCTAACTTCCATCTCAAAAGTTGTTATTTCACTGTCTAGCTCCGCCTCCTTGGCCTAGTAAACTATGAAATCAATGACCATAAAATGTCTTAATAAATGTAAACAAAATGCATACACAACAATATATCAAAAACAAATCGAGAAAAAAGGGGGGAGGGGGCTTACCCATACACTAGCCAAACTTGTAAACCTAACCCTAAATTAAAATGGTTCCTATACATTGTACTTGAAACAAATGAATGCTCGAGGAGAGCTACAAAAAGGAATAACGTGGTCTATAAACGAAGAGGCGATATTGATAAATTGGTGGATACTTGTTTTTATCGTGCCAATATAAATATTCCAAAAAAATTGTCACTGGAATTTTAGTCGTTTAATTTCCTCCACTTAATGAAAGAATAAAACGGAATGTAATAGAAATGACTATAAATTTTCCTACTGTTATTTTGGTTGGATACCTGTTTTATCGTGTCGAAATTAATGAAAAATATATGTCACTGGATGTTTAGTTATTTTCTTCATTCTATAAAGGCCTATCTCCGTGAATTGATCATGCTTCAAGTTTTGTCCCTGGATCTTACACGCATTCAATATGCAACCATTGCAATCAATTAACCGATCTGGGAATGGAAGAATAGTATTAATTACCTTCATAGTTGGTATTATAAAAGTTTCCTTCTTATCACAACGATAAAACTCCTTTGAAACTACACGTCATTTTCGAGTTGAAGGGCAGATAAACATCGTATAAAATTTTGCATCCCCCCTTTTCAAGAGTTTTTGGGGAGAAAACATATTCTATAACACGTAAATGGCTATCGAGCCTGAATCCCACGGCAACAATTCATTTAAATCATTAATGTACCTGTATCTGACACACAAATCCATCTGACATCTGCTGCATGTGTTAAATTTCTGGAAATCATATATAGTATCACGCCACTATTTGATCGACATATTGAAAAGTACAGTAAAGTTTAATTGGTCAACATTTAACCTTTGACGTGTGTCATAGCCCATTAATGTTACAAGTCATATATAGCCACGCCTTACTCATTAACATATTTAATGCACTCAAAGCTACGCTTTTCGTGAATTAAATACGTTAATTCGTAAAAGGCGTGCTATATATATAACATAGTGCATATATACATATTTCACTAATTCTGTGGCAATTTAGCCCTTTCAGGACCCTTTGTATCAACAAATTTAATCCACGTGTGGTTGCCGATGATCTCAGAAGATCATTGGATGAGTTTACGGGCTATAACCTGTATCATCAAAATGTTCTAACAGGTGTTAATGAAATTGACAACCTTGTGGAATGTGGAAGGCACTCGAAGGGATTTTCGTATATAAAAAATAGAAAATTATTTGATAATCATTAGAGAAACAGATTATTATACAGTTATTCGTGGATTATCGGATTTATCCAATCACGATAGCCAAATTATCAATTGTAAAGTCCTCGCCAAGGCTCGGACTTTAAAATTATATAATATAACTTTCTCGATTGGATAAATCCGATAATCCACTGGAACCAATTTAAGAATCCATATAAATCTGGACTGAAAGGGATATTATGTTAACAAATGTAAAATGATGCCAATTTACTGACCCAGTGAATCATTCATAGACCAAATTTGAAAGAAACATCTCTTATATAATGGTATCAAATCTGTGGCACTATATCCATAGACAGTTAAATATATGCCTCAACATTTCTATATGTTATATATATATATATATATATAATTCGTCTAAATAACAGCCCAACAATTTTAGATCTGTAAATTTGCGGAAGCAAATTTTTTGTTCTTCCCTGTGTGGGATTCGATCTCGCGCTACTGAGATATCGTGGGATCAAATCGCCTCGCACTATGCCCGACGCGCTATTCCACTCGACCACCTAGGCTCGACATAATTCAAGCTTTCGGTGTCCGGTTGTTAAAAACAAGAAAAAGACCAATAGACAAACAGTAGTACAGAAAACACAACATAGAAAACTAAAGACTGAGCAATACGAACCCCACCAAAAACCGGGGGTGATCTCAGGTGCTCCAGAAGGGTAAGCAGATCCTGCTCCAAATGTGGCACCCGTCGTGTTGCTCATGTTATTACAAACCCCGGTAATAAGTTTAATTCGGTAGGTTACATTCGGGAAAGGGGTACGTAGTTACGACATTTTGAACATATCAGTTATCATCTGTAAAACGGCTATTCCATTTGTAAACAAATTATATCAATGTACTTTTTATTTGTGTAGTTTCGGCTTGTTTTTCTGTCAAATTTTAGCATTTCTTTATACGTATTTTATATTGTTTCTTCTAGCCGTTTTTAAATCACCAACAATCAGCACTATTTTATCTGATGTACATTGTATGATGCTTTAGTACCAGTCTGCTACATGTAGTTGTGGAGAAGGGCGGGAGATTAGAAAGTGCATTGCATATTCTTAAAATCAACGTTTTGTTTCCATCTTCCTTAGGGTCGATTTCCGTCGGTTTAAGGTAGATATGCATATTTAAGCTGATATTAAATAAAAATGTATAATGCGGCCATCTTAGATTTTTCACTAGTTTCATAAAAAGTTCCAATATTTTATTCATTAATTCAGTTTTTATTCCTTATTTGCAAATTTATAAAGATTTAACTGACATTAATCATTATTTCTTAGAAAAGGATTAAACTTGTATCATTTCATATGACTAAAAACAAACCAAATTCAAACATTTTTTGTTAAATAGCAAGTTACCAGAACATTTTTTTTCAACGTTATTGATTTGATCCCTCTTAAATGTTATTTATCGCCCGATTAGACAGAACGATGTGTTGTAAATGTTAGTTAGGCAGCAGCCCATCGATACAAATAACAAAAAGACATCTAGATGACAACAAACAGTCGTCTATAAACAGTATGCCATGCAATAAATATTCCGAAGTCTAAGAAGGTGGCATAAATTGAAGAACATTGAACGTAAACGATCAAAGATCTGCAACCAGCACCATATTCTCGAAATGACAAAAACAAAAACTTTAGGATATTGTATAAGACATATGTATGTCATTATCAGGTTTAAGTAACATTTCAAACGGTAAAAGTAAGTAAAAAAAAAAAACAAACAAAAAAAAAACAACACAAATACGATAAAGCTTTAGCCTGAAATAAATAATGTATCTAGGCAGTTGATTGATTTATTTATTGTCATTTGATAGGTGTTTAACGCCACTTCGGCACTTTTGGCTATTTTGTGGCGGTCACCTTTCGTAGTGGGATAAGCCAGAGAGAACTGACAATTATATTCACTTGTTGGAGTCGAACGCACCGCATTTGTCATGTGCAGGGTTTGAACTCACAAGCAAAGTGTTGACATGCTATTGGTAGAGTACAAAAATGTAGTTGAACTGCATAGACCACTAAGCCACCGAGGCCTCTCTAATCAGTCGAAGGAGAGAGATTTTATTGAGGGCATAACTTGAATGAATTGAATGAAATTGTGTCTTCAAAAGTTAACTACCGGTAAACTAGGTTTTAATCGTTAATTTTTCAACAATGATTTTTACTATAATTTACACAATATTACTGCTTTCATATTTCAAAACAGGATACATTATATAAGTGAATTCCTACTAGGCCTTCACCAGTATTACGCGATGTTAATATTCTTATCTATAAAGGTAAATTCTCTCTCAACTTTACATAAGATTGGCGTGCCAATACGGAATCTAATTTGCTAATTTTTCCATTTGTAATCGTTCAAGTTTTGTTCACACAAAAGTCCACATGTTTTCTGCTGACGGGAATGAATAATGGATATGCCATATATGTATGGAGGGACGGTTATGACCCAACGATACCCGGATGTAGCAAACGTGACTTTCTGAACTGGGATAAACATTCAAAATGCTTAACACATACCTGGGACACTCATAGCAGACGACAAATGGCTATGGAGCACATGTAAGATTCAGGGCAGAAAAATGCGAAAGATATTTCTTGCAGATGTGCATCATAAATTGCGAAATGAATGTAATGCCAAATCATGCGGACTACCTGGAATTCAATTGATAAAACAAACATTAAGTGAAGGTCATTCAGCAGTGATTGGGCTCCAGATCTATGCACTCTTTGCTGTTAGTGATATTGACGTATCAGAAAAGGATTTGATTAAGAACGTGGTCTGGTACAACTATCATTGTGCAGGTATTGTCAACATGCTATATAAAAGTATAGGAATCTGATATGTTAACTAATACACATTTCGCTGAATTAGTATATACATTTTCATTTGCAAAAATTCACTGCAAAAAACATGAAAAACCTAAAAAATGAGCAAGATGATCCCTTTAGAAAACTGGTAATGAGTACCTTAATGGTTTATTTTCTTAATTCACTCTGTTAAACCGAAAATAAACCATTAAAGTACTGTTGACTTCCAATTTTCTCATGACACCCTAATACCAACCACGAAAAGTAGATACGTATATCTCAAATATTTACAATGAAATTATTTTTCTATTAACAAAAACAAACACCTTATAAAGACTGTCGGGTGCGGTGACCATCTTCAAAATTTATTATGCACATAAAACACAACAAGACAAATGTGCTCAATAGTATGCACCACAAATGGCATCAGTTCTTTCAAATAACATAGAATCTACAAAAAAGAAGCGCATAATTAAAATATGAATTCTACATATATAATGCACGAACTGTTATACTGAAGAGTAATCTTCCTATACACAAATACGTATTACTCGTTTGATGGTCTTCGCCCTTGTCGATAACTTTTCTTGTGCAAGCACGACTTTAAATACTCACGGAACTTCTTACTCTATTGTTATTACAATTAGCCCGCTTTCTATACTCGAAAATTCATACGCCTGCCATACATAAATACATATATTAGTTTTAGATATCTTAAAAGTGCTGATAAAAAGAAAGAGAAGATACCAAGAGGGTAATCAAAAACCACCAGTCCAATTAAAATGGAAAAATACAATAGCCAAAAAGAAAAGCGCCAAAAAAAAAAAAAAAATAAACAACAATCATACTAGTATCAAAACACTACACTATACACTTAAAATTGAGCAATATAGCACTTGTCTCTAAAAAATTGAGCTACATATACCCTTATGTAACACTTAAAGGAATATAGGTTTAAAAAAATAATCTAAGGGCATGTAACTGAGATTGTGCAGTGCGAACACCATCTAACCCAGGTGAAATTTATAAAAGTAAACTATGTTTGGTCAGCTTGTAAAAATATTTATTAATCAAAGACACACTATGTTCCTTTACTGCCGACCGTTGTGAATCTGCTGACATCGGCGATGAATTCCATAATGGAATGTCTTGTCCTTTCTTTATTTTTTTAAAAGAACGATATAAATATTTACCACACTATTGTTATAAAGATGTTAATATTGCTAAATTTAATAATGTACTCACTACAGTCAATATTGATCTACTAGAAATATTTTGTAGATTTATAAATCATATACCAGTGAAAGTCTGTCCTCCTGTTTAAAGTACAGTTATTTATATGTACGTTTATTAATACACATGCAAAATATGTTGTATTGTATATATTTTCATCTCTGTAACTATGTTATTTATTAATGAGAATAAAGATCTATCTCTATTACTCTAGCCAATTTCAATAAATGCACACTTGCTGTGGAACAAGAGTGATTAAATAATTGTCAACAATAAACCATGCCAAAGATCAAAAGTCGGGTATTATATGACAGGTTGTTGATTGACTGTTACCTACTTATTATCTAATTTTATCTGATTAGTGCTTTCATCAGAGAGTGTTTGTTTTACAATTTCCTGTGAGTTTAGATTGCTTAAAGGGTGTCTTCTTCGAATGCCAACATTTTATATGTTACCTTTTCCTTGAACGCCAACAATAGAAAATGAAAGGATATGGAGAAAATGTACATGGGACAAAATCGCACACAGTACATAGAAAACATAGAAAATTATCAATGAACAGAGCTTTTATTCCTGTTAAATATTTTAGATATATGTTCATATAAATTAAAAATTCCAATAGGTGTTTTATGAATATTGAAATGTGTTTTAAGTATTAAACTGTTAAAAATAATAAGTGAACTTGATAAAATTGCATCATTTTAGAAGTCAAAACAGTAGATTTTGGGGATATTTTTTTTTAATTTCAAAGAAATAAAATAATTTAAAACAATTGTATTACTTTTGTTTAAAAAACCCTGATATTTTGGGAATGGACATAAGACATACCGTATTAAAGAAATTTTAGTTAAATATTTCAAACTAAAATAAGGATATTAGAGATATATTTAATTCCATATCATTTTAATCATATCTATAAGTTAATATGAACTTAATATAACCAACAGTGTGAGATTCGGCAAAATTAGATTGAAAAAGTGGTTCATCGTTTTTTAATTATTCAATTCCTCTTTTCAGGACTTACAATTCTTTTTGGAAATATAACATCTGATGGTGAAATAAATATGCTCTTCTAAATTCTTTTTTTTCAAATGATCATTCCCTAAACCAGAACGTCCACGAGAAATTTCACAATTCTCAAAATTTTGTATCTAATAAAAACCTAAAGCAAGCAATTCTACTGGTAGCTCTTTCCAATACTTTTTTATATAGATTCATTTGTCAACAATTTATCTTTGTCTGATACACAATTTTTTTTATGCAAGTTTATTTAATAGAAAATAGATTTTAGAAAACAATCAAAGGTTTTTCACTGGGTTCAGTGTATTTTTTTCTCGTGAATTTGACTTTATATTAGATTTTTTTTTTACTGTTACATTTGTATACAAGGGAGGCTGCCGTTCAAGATTTTACAATCTGCATTTAATGTAGATTATTGCTTATTTATCTTATAAAATATTATGTTTCCAAGTTGCCTTTAGAAATTCTATCATAGATTTTGACCGGGTTTTGTATTTTTACGAGAATCTGAGATCAAAGTTAAAATTTTGACTACTTCGTTTATGTACAAGGGAAGCTTCCGGTCAAGATTTTCTCCTTTTATCCTAATTTATTCAAAATTTATTTTACATAATATTATTAGGTATTAAACTGTCTTTAGAAATTATGTTAAGAATTTTGACTGGTCTTTATATTTTTTCGTGAATTTACGTTTAAAGTTGAAATTTTGAAATCCTTTTATACACAAGAAAGGCTTCCGGTCAAGTTTTTGCCCTTTTTACGTAATGTATTTGTAATCTATTTTATATCATATTGTTTGTTAATAGATTGTCTTTAAGAATCATGTTGACGATTTTGACCGGGCTTTATATTCATTTGTAAATTTTAGTTAAAAGTTGAAATTTTGACATCATAATTTATGTACAAGATATGCTTCCGGTCAAGTTTTTGACCTTTTAACGTATTGTATTTTTATTTTTTTATATCATGTTATTAGTTATTAAATTGTCTTTAAGAATCATGTTCATGATTTTGACCGGGCTTTATATTTTCTTGTGAATTTTAGTTCAAAGTTGAAATTTTGACTTCATTATTTATATACAAGGGATGCTTCCGGTCAAGTTTTTGTCCTTTTTTAAGTAATGTATTTATATTTTGTTTTATATCATATTATTTGTCATTAAATTGTCTTTAAGAATCGTCTTACAGATTTTGACAGGGTTATGTGCTTTTTCGTGAAATTAAGTTTTAAGGTTCAAAAATGGATAGTCAGAGTGTTGCTTTGTAAGACTTCCGGTCAACTTTTAGGTAAAAATGCATATCTTAAGAAGTTTTGTTTTTAATTCATCTTATAGACTATTATATAAGTTTTCAAAATCCGTTTTAATTATTAATTTATCTTTAGCGATTCTAGAGATATTAGTTATAATACACCAATTTTTCACTTCCGCGTATTCCACTTCCGCGTTTTAGACCCTCCCGAAAGAGAATGGAACCGATCAGATCAGATAAATTATAAGATCTCCCCATTAACGGAGAACCACTTTCTTTACATCTAAAAATCGCTCAGGACCTCCTGAGTGCACTCAGAACATGTTAATATAGATGTTTTAGTGAGCGTCAAGGGTATGCATTTGACAGATAATTAATTTTTTTATCTTATATTTTTTGTTTAAAAAAAATCAATTCAATATTTGAGAAGTTATTCAAGTTTTAATCGGCACGCGCCGTTATTTTGGATATGCACGACCGATGATCATATTCAATAACAATTATCGTGTTTATTAGGTCGTTTGATCTTTGATAAGTATGTGTGTCACGGTGATTAGTGATGGTAATAAACACATAAAAGTAAGCTCGGCAAAAAGGGTTCTTCTGAAAAATAATAGAATAGAAAGAATAAAATTGAATATTTTTATTTACCACATTAGGGCCCAAGGAGGGCATATAGCATACAAACAATATTATAAGCATATATTGTTTTTAATATACAGCTTATATATCATGTATATATGAAAATTTTCTTTAAAAAAAAAGTTTGTTAAATAAACCTTTCGTTTTGTTTCAACTTTGTAATAATTCAAGCCAATTGAGAAATCTTCAAAAAGTGGCGTCCTTAGTGATCTTAACAGCGTTTTGCCTATTACCGAACATTCCAAGGCATACTGGTTCCCAAGCATAATGTAGCCTGGCATCCCGACGTCCTATAGCCATTCTTCCCCCATGCCACTTTTTCCGGGGGGAAAAACTGGATTGATCCAATTCCCCCCCCCCCCGGAAAAATTGGCATGATCCAACTTTCCCCCCTCAGCGTGATAGGGGGAAAACCAGGATCAGGCCAATTTTCCCCCCTAATAGCACGAGAAGCTAATGTTTCCCCCTTGTAATATAACGTCGGCGACGTCAGACTATTTTTTTATGTATGAGACAATGCTACAGTTCATATCAAAAAAGCACGCAAAGACGGACATTAACTGCGAAAACATAGATATAGGAAGATGTGGTATGAGTGCCAATGAGACAACTCTCCATCCAAAGTAAACCATTATAGGTCAAGGTACGGCCTTCAACACGGAGCTTTGGCTCACACCGAACAGCAAGCTATAAAGGGCCCCAAAAATTACTAGTGTAAAACCATTCAAACGGGAAAACCAACGGTCTAATCTATATAAAAACGAAAAACGAGAAACACTTAATTTGAACCACATAAACAGACGACAACCACTGAACATCAGATTCCTGACTTCGGACAGGTGCAGATGTCTATTTAGTATGGTTGTGAAACGACAGTTTTTCAACCGGAGATAGATAAGACTATTTAATTTTGAAGCTTTACTTGCATCATTGAAATACAAGTTTACTCGTCATACTAGCCTGTTGTCAGAAAAACTAAACCTGCGACGTGAATTGTTGTAGCGAAACATATTAAAAATGTTCCTTTGGTCATAATGAACTCCAACGAAAACTGTTTGGCATTTCAAAGCATGAGGGTATTAGTATGGATTATACACCTTCATGTAGTAAGTTGTCAGGTCAAAAGAATGCATGTAAATGTCAGCATGTTGAAGATTCGGACGATCAGACAAAACAACACAAAAAAGCAATTACAGACGGGTGGAAATATAGATGGACTGATGGACATGTAGGCACAGTATAGTAGAAATACAGACCGGCTGGTAGGGTAGACATGTTGACAGATTGATGGACACATACACAGACTGGTGGACATGTTGTCAGACTTGGAAATGTACACTGACTGGTAAACATGTAGATAGACTATTGAACACGGAGAAGAACTGATGGACATGTAGACAGGATAGTAGACACAAAGACGGACTGACTGGTGAATACGAAGTCAGACTATTGAACATGAAGAAAGACTAATGGTTACATAGACAGACCGTTGAAAATGTAAACGGACTATTACACATGGACACAGACAGACTGGTAACCATATAGACAGACTTGTGGACACATAGTCAGACTGTGAAGAATGTATACAAACTAAGGGACTATTAGAAAGACTGGTGAAATTAAAGACAGACTAGTGGACACATAGACAGCCTGACGAACAATTGTTTAATTTAAATGTAAATTAAGAAATAATTCATGGAAGCCATATATTTGTTGGAAATTTACACATGGCCTGGACCGTGATATTCGAATTTTATCCTGAGGGAAGAATGACTATAGGACACCGGGATGCCAGGCTACATTATGCTTGGGAACCGTTATGCCTTGGAATGTTCGGTAATAGGCAAAACGCTGTTAAGATCACTAAGGACGCCACTTTTTGAAGATTTCTCAATTGGCTTGAATTATTACAAAGTTGAAACAAAACGAAAGGTTTATTTAACAAACTTTTTTTTTAAAGAAAATTTTCATATATACATGATATATAAGCTGTATATTAAAAACAATATATGCTTATAATATTGTTTGTATGCTATATGCCCTCCTTGGGCCCTAATGTGGTAAATAAAAATATTCAATTTTATTCTTTCTATTCTATTATTTTTCAGAAGAACCCTTTTTGCCGAGCTTACTTTTATGTGTTTATTACCATCACTTATCACCGTGACACACTTAATTATCAAAGATCAAACGACCTAATAAACACGATAATTGTTATTGAATATGATCATCGGTCGTGCATAACTTATCCAAAATAACGGCGCGTGCCGATTAAAACTTGAATAACTTCTCAAATATTAAATTGATTTTTTTTAAACAAAAAATATAAGATAAAAAAATTAATTATCTGTCAAATGCATACCCTTGACGCTCACTAAAACATCTATATTAACATGTCCTGAGTGCACTCAGGAGGTCCTGAGCGATTTTTAGAGGTAAAGAAAGTGGTTCTCCGTTAATGGGGAGATCTTATAATGTATCTGATCTTATTAATGTTTATCGGTTCCATTCCCCTATCACGACTATCACCATGCAGTGATCCATTTGCAGTTAAAGCTTCTATAAACAAAAAAAAGGTATACTGTTGACTATCATTTTGGATGATTACACATGTCGACTCGTTACCCGGACTATTATTCAGACTGATGTACCTTTTTTTTGTTGGTGTGTGTGGGGGGGCTATTTAATCTAAATCAGAAATGATCAGTGAACTGAAATATTGCCTGAAAAAGTGTCCGGTTGGACAAATATAACTTATGTCCATGGCATCAATGTTCCTAATTTAAAATGTCCATGTCCTTTATTTTACTAGGATAATGTAAAATAAAAGAAATCATTTACATATTATAAACAATGGAATTTTTAATTCTTATGTTTTAACATGTTTAATGTTGTTTAACAGTTGTGCATTACCATGATTAAGCTTTTGATAAATTTATGTGCCCAGACTAACTTTCCTAGGAATTCATGTCCAAGGCATTAATATTCCTAGGTAAAATACACTGCAGTCCATGTCCTTTATCTATACATGTAAACAACATGAACAATGGAATTTTCAATTTCATTTGGTTTAATGTTGTTTTACAGTTGTGCATCTGAAATCTTTTAATCAAGTGTCCAGACTAATTTTCTTACTTCTGTCGCAGAATGCTCAACATAGGGATAGTGATCCGGCAGCGGCGTTAAGTTTAACTAACTGCTTAAAAACTTGATATGTCTGAAGGTATTAGACCTGGATCCTTCATACTTTGTATATAGATGCCTTATGTTATGAAGTTTCCGTATGTCATATGTTCATTGTCCTTGAACTTATTTTCATTGTTCAGTGACTACTTGGAAAAAAAGTTAAGATTTTTTGTATTCTGTTAACAACTAAGTAAATTGTTAACAGCAATAGTGTGCAATAAAATATATTAGTCACGTTAAAAAAAAAAAAAAAAAAAAGATTTTTTGTATTCTTAATTTCTCTCTTATAATGAGTAATAGAATAACTATATTTGGTATGTGCATATCTTGCGAGGTCCTCATTCTCGTCAGAAAGTTTTTCATGGATCAGTACAAGGTTAAGCTTTCATGGTCAAGTCCATATCTTGGATACTATAAGCAATAGGTTTACTATATTTGGTGTATGGAATGATTTTAAGGCGTGCATGTCCAACTGTGAAGTGTCATCTGACCTTGACCTCATTTTCATGGTTCAGTGGTTATAGTTATGTTTCTGTGTTTTTGTCTGTTTTTCCAATACTGTATGCAACAGGTCACCTATATTTAGTGTCTGCAAATATTTTAGGATGTACATGTTAGTCTGGCATGTATTATTTGACCTTGATCTTTTTTTTACAGTTCATTGTTCAATGTTATTTTTTTATTTTTTGGTCAGTTTTTCAATTTCTAGTTTTATAATTAGCAATAGGTCAACTATATTTGGTGTATGGAATGATTGTAAGGTGTATAAGTATAACTTCCAAGTTTCATCTTACCTTGACTTTATTTTCATAGCACATTGGACAATGTTTAGTTTTTGTGGTTTGGTCTATTTCTTAGATACTGTAAGCAATAAGGCCATGGTATTTGGTGAATGGAATGATTGTAAGGTGCACATGTCTGTCTGTCATGTTTTATATGACCTTGATTTCATTTTCGAGGTTCATTGGTCAATAAGTTTCATGGTTTTGTCAGTTTATCGTATACTTTAAGCAATAGGTAAATTATTTATTGGTGGATGTAACGATTGTAAGGTGTGCATACATGTCTGTCTGGCAGATTCACATAACCATGACCACATTTCATTGTTCTTTGTTCAATGCTAAGATTTCTTGGTTTTGTTATTTTATTATTGAGCCTGCGACTTTAGTTGCAGAAAGCTCGACATAAGGATAGTGATTTGGCGGCGACGTTAACTAAATTCTTAAAAGCTTTATATTTTTGAAGGTGGAAGACATGGATGCTTCATACTTTGTATATAGATGCCTTACGTTACAAAGTTTCTGTCTGTCACATGTCCATTGTCCTTGACCTCATTTTCATGGTTCAGTGACTACTTGAAAATAAAGATTTTTTGTAATGTTAATTTCTTTCTTATTATAAGTAATAGGATAACTATATTTGGTATGTGCGTACCTTGCAAGGTCCTCATGCCTGTCAGACAGTTTTCATTTCACCTTGACCTCATTTCATGGATCAGTGAACAAGGTTAGGTTTTGATGGTCAAGTCCATATCTCAGATACTATAAGCAATAGGTCTAGTATATTTGGTGTATGGAAGGACTGTAACTTGTACATGTCCAACTTGCAGGTGTCATCTGACCTTGACCTTATTATCATGGTTCAGTGGTTATAGTTAAGTTTTGTCTTTTGGTCTGATTTTTCTTATACTGTATGCAATAGGTCTACTATATTTGGTGTATGGAATGATTGTAAGTTGTACATGTCCAACTGGCAGGTGTCATCTGACCTTGACCTCATTTTTATGGTTTAGAGGTCAAAGTTAAGTTTTTGAGTGTTGGTCTTTTTTCTAATACTGTATGCAATAGGTCAATTATATTTGGTGTATGGAAATATTTTATGATGTACAAGTCAGTCTCGCAGGTTTTATTTGACTGTGACCTCATTTTCACAGTTCATTGCTCAGTTTTAAGATTTTGTGTTTTGGCCTGTTTTTCTTAAACTATAAGCAATAGGTCAACTATATCTGTTGTATGGAAGGATTGTAAGCTGTACATGTCTGTCTGGCATGGTTCATCTGACCTTGACCTCATTTTCATGGTTCATTCGTCAATGTTTAGTTTTCTTGATTAAGTCTTTTTCTTAGAAAGTATAAGCTATAGGTCAACTATATTTAGTGTATTTAATGATTGTACGGTGTACATGTATTTCTTGTCTGGTTTATATGACCTTGACCTCATTTTTTTTTATCATTTGATGTTTATGTGATAGTTGTAGTAAAGCTTTATATTTAGGACTATCAACATAATATCAATGGTTAATAAAGAAGGCGAGACATTTTAGCGTGTGCACTCTTGTCTGATATTATAAGCATACTTATTTTTGTACTACTTTTTGGTGTATGGAATGACTGCAAGACGTCATATAAAATTAAGAAGATGTCTGTCTGTCAAGGTTAATATTAATGTGACCTCATTTTCATAGAACATTGATAATATTAAAACACAAAGATATACAAATGAGCCAAAATTGTCAGTTGCCTACTAATAGCTTAGTTATTGTCATTAAATGATAATTTTTACCCTTTAATGTAGGGCAACAACAATAGAAGATAAAGGGAAACTATAAACAAAAGAAGTTATCAACAAAACTAGAAAGTTATTGCCCTTGAATAATGATTATTATGACTATAAGATGTGGTATGATAGATGAGAGAACTATCCACCGGAGTTCAATTAAGTGGATGTAAGCAATGCGACTAATAGCCATCTATAAAAGGCATCGCATTCAAAATTTGAAACAATTCAAACTTCAAATATAGCAGGCTAATTTATAAATTTTTATTTTATGAAAAACAAATATGACAGACATGAACCAACATCAACCGCTGAACAATGTACAGGCTGCTGATTTTGGACAGGCAGAAATTGGCCGGGTTGCATTGATATGAAAAAATAAGATGCGGTATGACTGCCAATGAGACTTTTCTCCACTAGAGACCAAATGACATAGAAGTTAACAAATATCATGAATGTAGTTCACTGTTCAGCCTTCTTCAATGAGCAAAACCTATATCATTGTATATCGCATATTGATCTATAAAAGGCCATTAAATAGCAAATGTAAAACAATTCAAAGGTGAAAGCTAAGTGCCTGATTTTTGCACAAAACAAAAAACAAAAAAATATGATATATAGCAACAATTGACAAACACTGAATTACAGACCCCCGACTTGGGACAGACACTTTCAAAGTGCTGCATGGTTTAACATGTTTTCTAGCGCCAAATCCTCCTCTAATTAAGGACAGTGGTGTAAGTGTTAGTTGAATATAAAAACTATAAAAAAATCAGTCGAAAAGGACTGTTTTCTGCTCTTTGGTCTAATTGTTGTCTCTTTGATACATTCTCATTTCCATTCTCAATTTTATTAACTTATTTAGAATGCAATAAAGTAAAAAAACAGCCACCAAAAACACAGATTGGACGTGGCTGGAAATTTATTCTTTCCGTATAACAAAAATGACTCAACTTACAGATCTGTTAGTACATTTTGTACTCACAGTTACTGACAGCTAATTCAAAGCCAATAACAACTAATAAAAAAAACATATTGTGAGCACTCACCCACCCCTAACCTGGGACAGTGGTTTTAACAACAGCACAACATTTCAACAAAATATTTTGCAATTGGCTCAACTCAAAAGATTGCAACCAGGCACAAAAACAACCAATATAATGACCATAGACACTAAGCAAATAAGAGTATTGTAAATTTAGAAATGATTGCGAAACATGCGACAGGGTTATAATCGCAATAATTTAAAATCACATTTTGAATTTTTTTATACGAATTAAACAGGATTTTTCTCAATATCACATTTTAGTCTAAAATGACAAAATTGCAATAATAAATGCACGCAATAATTTCTGAATTTACAGTACTCACAATTAATATTCAAATGAAAGCTTATCAAAGTGTTCATAAACATGATGATATAGCTTTTTTTATTGCTGTATTTCTCTTCATTTATAATCTTTTAGTTTTGTGTATTTGTAGGTCAGACATCTTGGTTTTCATGATCATCAACAGGTCTATACTGAAGAGAAAACTTAAAGTTGATATTTTTCTACATTGTGTGCTTTTTTATCAATGTGAAATGGAATGTGATTTTTCCTACAATAGAAATAGGAAATTTCAACATAATGACTATAAACAAAAAAGAGTCCTATCATAGATGCAGAAGAACATCATCGTGTAAATGCAATAACATAAATATCAATTGAAGGAAGGGACAAATGAAGAACAAAATTAGTATTATGTTTTTGAAATGAACTTGCTTTGTCCACTCATTTACATCGCTCCATCCAATAAA
Organism: Mytilus coruscus; assembly: GCA_017311375.1. Lineage (NCBI taxonomy): Eukaryota > Metazoa > Mollusca > Bivalvia > Mytilida > Mytilidae > Mytilus > Mytilus coruscus. Next base: position 69,273,875 of record CM029606.1, on the reverse strand, counting down.
GATGTGCAGAGGAACATCTTTGAAGAACAAATTGGAATTTTTTTTTCTCTAAGAATTGAAGGAATAATTCTAGTGGACGGAATAATTTATTTACCTGACTCTTATATAGTGGACTGAATAATTGTACACAGCAAGCTGAAACAAAAAAACTAGAACTTAACATGAAAAGTGTTTATTTTATAAAATTTGCAAATATGAACATATTATTATGAGCACCACAAATGGTATAAAATTCAAATAGTTTGCATATTCATGTATTGCAATGAAACTATAACAAGGAAAATTATACATCATGAAAGAGTAAACTGTAAACTGTGCTTTGTCAATTTATCCAGTCAGAATATGGAATATTTTTTCAATTCTATTTTTATATTAAAATATACAAGACAAAAATTTGCATACAATTCCTTTATATTGATAAGGATGCTTATCTATGATGAGTTTATTTGAACAAATTTAAAACAAGCAGACACAATAGGTAAAAATTTCAACAATTAGGGTACAGCAGTCAACATTGTGTTATAATTTAATTACTTTTAAAACAATCAAATATCTATGGTACAAAGAAACTTTCTCTGTGTAATAAATCGACAGTTGTCTCCTCCTTTGTTTATAATTGCCTTTTGATAAATATTTCAATTAGTTTGGTCACGTGACGTATGTCCATCACTTTAACGCTTATTTGTTTCTATTTTTTCATTTGCATTGAAATCTTATACTTTCTCCTTACATACACATGTGATGTTAAAAATCCATTTAAACCACAAACAAATAAAAAACATTGTTTTATTTAATAAAAGATATTCAAAACCTGCTACAATTAAATATTACGGATTACAAATTTGTCGAGTTTTGTGATTGGATAACTACACAGAGATGTCAGTATATATTCAGGAAACTGTCGGGGTATATACGACGTTTTTATCCATGGTTTGAACCCACAAAACGGCATCATAACACCTATCCTGTTACATGTACTATGTGACGTAGTCAAAAACTATACAGAGCACTGAAGAATGTCAGAGGCTCACAGAGGGAAAATAATGACATGCATCTGTAATTAATACATTTTTAATACAAAATCACGCAATTTATACTTCAAATACTTAAATTTAATGTTTTAAAGTGTTATTATAGAATGTTACATACATGATAAAGTTATGTTGAATCTAAAACTTTATTGAAAGTATTTTCTTAACGGAAAAGAAAATTGTCAAGATAAAAAAGGTGCATTTAAATGGATTACATAAAATATTAAGAAACCATTAACGTTTAATAATTACATTACATGTATGTTTTAGAAGAATCCGTTATTTTGATTGGATAAAAATGCTTGTGCTTCATACTAAAATTCACCTTCATATCCCAATGAAGTTTAACATTCAGGATGACACGTGCTATCACAAAAAAGTGAACAGGTTATTTAAAGAAATACATGATAAAAATCGATTATTCATGATCATATCGAAAAAATGTAATTATAAGTATTGAATGCTTCTTTTAGTAATTTCATAGGGTTGTAAAAGCGTTGACCGTGCGCACATTTTTAGAATGATTTTACAAAAAGAAGCATGCAATTCTTAAATGAATTTATACTGCATTGTTAATGTTTAACAAATACCTACATTGGAAGAATCATTAAGACAGAGGTAATCCGTAATATATGTGTAATCCGGGTCTCAGATTACTTGACTGAGACCTGGATTACACTGGACATTCCCTGCTTAGAGTTATATCCCCTTCGGCTCAGGGGATATAACTCTAAGCAGGGAATGTCACAGTTTATACGCTGTCTGAGACCTGAATAACATATAATATCATCTTGAAAGTCACTACAGAATATAATGCATTTTATTCGAAATTCATAAACAAGAGCAACATGACATGATTACAATACACAATTCAACAAGTACAAAAGCAAAAACTCGAGGGAAAAAAGTTATTTGATTGAAAGATCTCTACGGTTGGACGATCAAATCCTTTATAGAATGTTATTGAGAGAAAAAAAAAAAAAAAAAAAAAAAAACACTAGACGTATGAATACATAATGATCAACAATATTTTACAAAAAAAAATCAATAACATTTATAAAACGTAGTACACAGACATATTTAACGTTAAGATTCATATAAAAGAGGGACGAAAGATACCAGAGGGACAGTCAAACTCATAGATCGAAAACAAACTGACAACGCCATGGCCAAAAATAAAAAGACAAACAGACAAATTATAGTACAGATGACACAACATAGAAAACTAAAGACTAAGCAACACGAACCGCACCAAAAACTGGGGGTGATCTCAGGTGCTCCGGAAGGGTAAGCAAATCCTGCTCCACATGTGGTACCCGTTGTGTTGCTTATGTTATTACAAATGCGGTAAATAGTCTAATTCGGTAAGTCACATTCGTGAAAAGGGAAGGGTATTGTAGTTACGACATAAGGAACATATCCGATATAACATATAAAAATGAACGCATATCATCAAATAAAATTCTATAATATACAATATTTCTTTCCTCTTTGCTTTAAATAAAAAAAAATAACTGGCCCCCCTCTTTCTAAACCAAAAGTACGGTGGATATTTCTTCTACATGTATTTTAGTTGCAACAATCAACAAGCATTAATATTATTTAAATATGTCAAGGAGAATGATGAAGCAGCATCTAAGAAGGTTGGGCAAGTTTGACTCCATCGATTAAGGAATTAATTTGTTTCCTTCCCAAATATAAACGCAAATATTCTTGAAAATATTATCTGCACAACCATTCTGGTACAATCTTATACTAACATATAACCTAATTGCACAACGAGAGTACGAAGATAGTGACAGACTGTCTGTCTTAAATTAAGTGTCTGTGACCGAATGCCTTGGTGATTTGTAGTATATTGGAAGGAAACCAATGTTACGTAATACTATGTTCAACTTGATAAGTCAATTCGTCATAAAGGTAATCATTTCTTACTAAATACTACTTTTTTTCTCTCGTAAACTTGACTACAATTATTGAAATCTAACAATTTTCACGTAATCAAACAAACATAGGGCAAAGAAAGACGGTGGAAGATTTAATAAGGAAAAATATGAACTTAATCCAAAATGATTTTTATTCTGTCGGGCAAAACTGTTTGAAATACATAAATATTATAGGGTCCATACAAAATAGTGATTTACATTAATTGTTTCAGAAATAATTTCCAAGTATTAAATAAAATTTTGTTTCTAGCGAGGTTTGCGAAATTTAATTTGTTATTTGAGATGGACCGAATTTGACATTATCAATCATTTATAGTTTAAATTCAGTCTATGATTAGTACGATGACATTTCTGATTTACTTAAAACAAGTTTCTACAACGCATTTTTAACAGTTATGGATATTCCTAGTGAGAGAATGTGATAAAAAGCAAACATTAATAAATGTTTATAAGTAGTTTGTTTCGTTGTTTGATGTATCCAAAGACGTATCCTATGTATTTAAAACATAAATGTAATCAATCTGTTGACCTGGTGACAAGGGGATTTTGTAATAATTTACTTACCCAGGGATTGATTACCGTAGTCATCTTTGACAAAACCTTTTGAAATGTTAGGTCCTTAATGCTCTTCAGTTTTGTACATGTATGTATTGGGCCTTTTTAAAAAAATTGAGAGCGTTTCTGATGAGTCTTGTGAGGGCGAAACGCGCGTTTGGCGTACAAAATTTCATTCCTGGTATTTATGATGATTTTATATGCAACTGTCAATTTAAAAAAAAATTGGCAAATGAAGCAGGGCCCCCAGACTATTACTTGTGTATATATAAAGAAGGTGTAACGAGATGAAAATATTGGGGTAACCAAGGCCTATGGAGAAATTAACATCATTAAGTAATGGAATAGCCTAAACTTGTACATGATATATTCACAGAACTGAATTTGGTATAATTTGAAGCTGGTATCATGGTTATGTTCAACGTATATATATAATTCGGATGGTAGACAAATATGTAATAGCATGTATGGTCATCTTCAAGAACTGTGATAAACATTATCAAAATGAAAAAAAAGTTTTTACCCTTTTCCTGGCTTTTGTTTTATTCTGTGAGTAAAATCATGCTTTCGCGAATTGTTTTAAATGCCATATTCATTTACCATAGATGTATATGCAAATAAATAAAACAAAAATACAATTCGCGTTATATCAATATCTACACTGTAGTACCTCTTAACAAGAACATGCTTAACAATTATTGATATACTGTGTATAAAACAATAGGCACATATTGCCTGTGACCAAAATATGGATATCATGCCTATTTCTGACCAATCTATAAATTCTGATTCCATATTAAGTTTACCAGTATAACTTGTAATATTTTGGTCAGTAAGACATTGTACAGAGAAATCGACACCATTCCTTTACGTAATATTTTGTCTTTAACTTGTACATGAGATATTGATAGAACTAAATTCAGTACAATTTGAAGCTTTAAAGTTCAGTGTATATATAGCCCGCATTGTAGAAAAATTGTAAAAGCACTTATGGTCTTTTTGTAGATATACGATAACCGTTATCAAAGTTACAAAACAGATATATATTATATCTATTACTAATCTGTTCCTATGGTTCTTATATATAAATCTTATTTGATATGCTGTATATCGTACTATTTCTAAACACAGCCTATACACAACGATAAGGAAAATCATATTAAACGTATACATAAACTTTTTTATGTACTGAATGTTGCAATAACATAAACGGTACCAATTTTTCTGCACCAGATGCGCCTTTCGACAATCAATGTCTCCTTAGTGATGCTCGAGGCCAAAATATTTGAAAATCCAAAGCTTATAAAAAAGATGAAGAGCTATAAACCAAAAAAGACAAAAAGTATAGCCAAAGCCGGGCAAGGAATCAGAGCGTTGCATGAGGGAGATACATTCCTTAATTTAAACAAAATTCCAAAATTTTCTAACAGCAAATTTTAATAACACAAAATCCGTATTTTCATGCCAGTACCGAAGTACTGGCTACTGGGCTGCGATACCCTCAGGGATTATCAGTCCACCAGCAGAGGCATCGACCCAGTGGTAGTAATAACATAAACGGTACCAATTTTTCTGCACCAGATGCGCATTTCGACAATCAATGTCTCTTCAGTGATGCTCGAGGCCAAAATATTTGAAAATCCAAAGCTTATAAAAAAGATGAAGAGCTATAAACCAAAAAGGACAAAAAGTATAGCCAAAGCCGGGCAAGGAATCAGAGCTTTGCATGAGGGAGATACATTCCTTAATTTAAACAAAATTCCAAAATTTTCTAACAGCAAATTTTAATAACACAAAATCCGTATTTTCATGCCAGTACCGAAGTACTGGCTACTGGGCTGGCGATACCCTCGGGGACTATCAGTCCACCAGCAGAGGCATCGACCCAGTGGTAGTAATAACATAAACGGTACCAATTTTTCTGCACCAGCAAAATGCACCAAATAATGTAACAAAAACGCTTCCTATAAATACCAAAATGAAACAGGATAGCCATTGTACAACTGAATTCCACATGTCAAAGGTAATAAATGGTAATGACAAAAATAGTACAATAGTCACTAACACATATAGGGATCTCGTTACTTGTACCAAAGTAACATCACTAGATTCTGCGCCTTCTCCTACACAATGAAATTCGTTTTTACTTTCATCACTAATTATTGAGGAAGTGAACGATATAAAAATCATCATAATTAAGACATTACTGAAGCAAATACTTTATGAATGTTCTGAATTAATTGTCTATGTTTTGCACTATTGTTTATGTATAATTCGTTTGTATCATCTAATGTATCAATTAACTCTATCATGTCTATTGCTGATAGGCACCGGTTATTAAATAAATAAGGATTGGCTCCATTCTCTATCAATGTTTCTATTAAATCATCGTTTCCCTGATTGCAATAACACCTTTGTATAGCAGAATTTAAGGGTGTATTACCATCCTTGTCTTGCATGTTAACAAAGTCACGAAAAACAAATCTAAAAGCAGTTTGTTGAGTTATATTAAAACAAGTGGTCTTGAAAGCTAATAAAGATGTTTTTTCATACTCCCTTTTTTCATACGCATTTCGAAGAGTCCCAAAACACTGTTTCTGAGAACTATGAGTAAGTAATAATTCTGTTGCACTTTCACTTGTTGTGCTATGTAAAGGGGTTCTATAAATATCGTCATGAACATTAACGTCAGCTTTATCATGCAACAGAAGTGATGAAATTTCGATTTTATCTTTTATAACGGCTAGATGGATGGCAGTTAGTCCACTGTTGTCACCTATGTTTACGTTAGGTATCGAATTTTTGCACAAAATTTCTAGAAGATTATCTTGGGTAGAGTCCAAATAGGAATCATCATTTTCTGGGAATTCTTCATAAAATAAAACCTTCGCAGCTTCTAAATTATCTAATAATACAGCATAATGTAGGACTGTCAATCCCCTTCTTGTTTTAGAATCAATATTCTCTGGTCGAATATTTGATCTCAATTTTTCTAAGTCGTTATGGAGGACTGCTTCATGAAGGTCGGTCTGGTTAAAATCATCTTCAATACATGCAATAATCAAACTAGTAAACAATTGTTTGTTTGAAGTGACTGCAATTGGAATCTTCATTGTACCACTTGGAAAAAATTCTCATAGACTTACTTGTGCTCCACTTTTCAACAGTAAGCATACCATATCATAGCGACCTGTCCAAACTGCTATATATAAAGGCGTTTTTCCAAAACCAGGAATAGCAGTTAACATCTGCACCATGACAAATTAATTCTGAAACAATATCTAAGCTACCGCCAAGTACAGCTAGATTAAAGAAGAACTCAGCTCCTATTGACGTTTGAATGAATATCTACATATGGTCTTTTTACGCTCAACACTTGTCATCTTGCCCCATGCATATCGAAAGAATTCATAGCAGCCAAATGCCACTATCCAGTCAATAAGCTTACTTCCGACACCAAGTTGATCCTTCATAACTCGAACACAGGCGCGTAATTTTTTATTGAAAGTGTGTTCCATAACCATGTCATCTGCTTTTTTTTTTAATTTATCATTGGATAATATATTGAAAGTGTGTTCCAAGACTGACTGATCACTGAATATTTGTTCAGAACTAGACTTTGTCATTAAAGTATATACGTTTGTCATACACTTACCCATGAATTACCCTTAACACGGACATTTACCTTTATCCATTACCCTTAACCAGGAAACAAACCTTTTCTAAAATATTTTTCAACAAACAAAATATTTTATAGTGGGTCTTTAGATAGGATATATAGTAAAGTAATAGATATTTTGGATGAGTAGTATTCTGATAATTGGAATAAAATGCACCAATATTGAATTAATGCTTATTTGTAGAGGGAGAATTCATTAAACATTTGTATTTAATGTAAAGGGAGACAACTGTAACGTATTACTCTTAAACGGAAAGGTATATTTACTCTTTATCTAGAAAATACAATAAAGTAAGTATTGGATGCACAGCTTTTAAGGAGTATATAACTATTATACAAAATAAAATGCATATTTCAACACAAAAATGCACATCAAAGATCAAATCAACTTTATAAAAAATATTTATAAAATAAATGAAACCAAATGTAATCTTATTTCCGTCAACAATCTTGCAGTTTTAAAGTTCAAATTTTATTTTTGTATCATTCAACGGGAAGAAATAGTTGTACCTCCGCAAACAAAGTTTTGATGTGTACATACACGAATAAATATGTCTGTTCGTCGACTTAACTACCGGTGTGCATTATAAGCGCAGTTTCCACCTAAACGGCTAGCAGATATTTGATGAAAATTTCCACAGTTGTATAACACAACCTGATGATGTGCAGAAAGGATTATAACATGTTAAAGTTGAGAAAATTAAATCTTCTTTCTTTTATATACAACTAGTATTGTACGGTATGGTACTATCCTTTTTGGGTTCACTCACTTACAGATCCAGTCGTAATCGAAAAGTAATATAAGATATCTTTGAGTGACATATTTCATAAAAAAATATATCATGCATACATGTATAAGTGTATGGCTGGGTTTTTTAAAAACTCATATTAGCATAGTTATTGGCATCACTTGGCTCGTGAGCGTCGTCGTCTTCGTACATTTTTTCGACAACAATAAAAAAATCGGTCGAAACTGTAAAATGATCAGCAATGCAAAATATATTTTTGACATTTGAGCTATTCAAGCTTTTATGAGACACTTGTTCATTTTAGGCAGCTTGCAATTTTAGTTTGACGGGGAAAAAAACTCTTGTCCGAAATATGCAAGGAAAATATTTTTCTCTGAAATACATGATAGACTATAAATAACTGCTTCTGAATATAGTGTTATATTCTTCCTTATTTCAATACTTTTATCCTGGAAATAAGAGTGAGTACTCATTTGACGGAAATTCGACCAACAGCTGTTTTTTCTTCTTCAAAACTAAAAAAAAATGCAATTACTCCGCCCCGACAAACCCTCGGCTCAAAACTTTCTTTACAACAAGTATTAATGGAGACACTAATTCATATAATGATACAACTATGCTATACTAATTTAGATTATATCTTTTTCATCTGTATTGGTCTGACTTTAGTCTGCAATTTCTCATTTCAATACTCTTATCTCGGCAATATTTTAGATAAGAAAAGTATGTTGCAGTGAAATGGGGAAAAGGGAGAAGTTGCGATGCTTTCGGTTGTGTCTTCTTTCGTTTTAAAACGAAACATTATTTCTTGTTATCTGGGGAGGAAAACTGCTTTATACCTCCAAATTGTTTGCAAGACATGTAAAAATACAACACATTTAACAAAAACACCATTAAGACCGTATTGTCTTTTTTTCAGATTATACCTTGATCTGTATTAGTCTAATAAATTTAGCCAGTAATTTCATTTTTTATGTTGTTACTCTAATCCCGGAAATATGGTTTAAAGAGAAAAAGAATGTTTCATGGAAAGGGGTATAGTAGCTATATACGATCCTGTCAGCTGTCACTCTCCTTTCTGTTCAAATATGACACAATATTGTTTCTTATATTCTTTGACACTACTCACATCATAATTTTTGAATACTCAACAGTTCTAAACAGACATTCGTTTGGGCAGGTTGATTCCTATATACCCTCAAATTCGTTTGCCAGGGGCCTATACAAATACGTCAAAATACACAGAAATAACGATAAAACAATGCAATATTTTTTGGATAATGCTTTTATCCGAAAAAGTATGAAAAAATGATCCTACAACTTAACTTTACATATCATTACCCTTATCCCGGAAATATGTTATGACGAGAACGAATTTGTTGCAGGGAAAAGGGTAAGTAGCTGCGATGCTTTCAGTTGTCTCCGTTTGTTTTTTTTTTTTTCCAAACTGATACAATACAAAATTCCTATTTTCCAAGAAAACTGCTCACATCACACCTTTTAAAATACTTTAACGCTCTAAAAGGAAAGTCGAGCTAACATTTGTTTGCACGCCATATTAAAAAACGACACAGTAAACAGAAATAACAAGTAAAAAATGTGACACATTTTTAGAATATACCTTTATCTAAATTGGTCTGAAATTTTAAATGCCATTTATCTTTATACGTCGATACTCTAATCCTGGAAACATGATATGAAGGGATAACATATGTGTTGAAGGGAAACCTGGAATGACTGCGATGCATTCAGTTATCCCATTTTGTTCTAAAATGACACAGTGTTACTCATCTTCTAAGAAAACTTTTACTTTCTAAGACTACTGTAATACTTGTGTTATAGAAGTCCCAGTTCCTATATACCTCCAAACTGTGCAAAACGTATCAATACGACACAATTAACAGAAATAACGATTAAACAATGTTATACTTATCTATATAAAATAAAATGTGGTATGATTGCAAAAGAGACAACTTTCCACCAGAGACCAAATGGCATAGACGTTTACAACTATAGATCACCGTACGGCCTTCAACAATGGGCAAAACCCATACCACATAGAAAGCTATAAAAGGCCCAGAAATGACAAATGTAAAACAATTCCAACGATAACACTCACGGCCTGATTTATATAAAAAACAATGAATTGAAAACAAATATGATATACAGCAACAAACGACAACCACTGACTTACAGGCTCCTGACTTGGAAAAGGCATATACAGAATGTTAGCATGTTTAGAGTTTACCATTACCTGAATTCGTTTGCAAAGATTAAGTCTACAATTTGATTTTACATGCCGGTACTCTTATCCCAGAAATATGTTATGAAGTTGATTATTTGTTGCAGAGAAAGTGGTTAGCAGATGTGACGATTTCAGTTATACATCCTTTCTTTTAAAAATGACTGTATTGTTTCTTATATTCTGTGCAAACTGCTCAAAAGGAATAAAAAATCGTAATAAAGGATTATACAATGGTTTATATGGATTTTTATCGGTGATTACGATCATTCGAATTCAACGTAGATTTTAGGAGGCCCTAAATAGGCTTCTGTAGTACATAGACTAAGTCTTTCTTTCAGTAATCATAGGATTGTTTATATGTAGATAGATATAAGAAGATGTGGTATGAGTGCCAATGAGACAACTCTCCATCCAAGTCAAAATTTATAAATGTTAACCATTATAGGTCAAAGTACGGTCTTCAACACGGAGCCTAGGCTCACACCGAACAGTAAGCTATAAAGGGCCCCAAAAATTACTAGTGTAAAACCATTCAAACGGGAAAGGCTTATAAAGAAGCAGACAGACAGAGACCTTTGTTGAAAGCAATCGGTTCGATTCCGTTTTACCGGTATATAACAGTCAAAATGTAACGTACATATACATGTTAGCGGCGGTTCAGATGATCTGTACATATACATTTGTACGTCTGTCTTTCCACTTTATTTTATATCAGGAACAGGAATATATCCAATATGAATGAGAACAGTAGGGGGTAAAAAGTAACTGTTAAAGTAAGTAAACGACTCGATTCCGCTCTACCGTGATAAGGTTTATTGATAATTTAGTAATTTGCCATAAGAACATGCAAACCATTCAGATGCAAACTTTTGCTAATGTTGAATAACTCATGATGACTTTGTGACATAGAACAGCAATAAAAACACTCATCAGTATTGATTTTATATCTCGAATTAATATGCAATATCCTTTCTATTTCATCATTAACAATCAATCAATTTTAGGATATATACAGATTAAACAATGTTAAGCATCGGATACTTTTAATATCATATTTAAAGATTAATCATTATTCTAATCATAACAATAAATAAACTATCTTAACAAAGAAAATTGACCAAAAGACGCAATTCTTAATCAACAAAAAAATATATTAAAATTTATTTCTGCAACTTTGTAAATTGTCATTTTAAAAGTTTTTTAGACCAGATATATGCGAGGATATATGTTGCTTAACTTTTTGTTTTGTTTACTCGGTATATCATGAAATAACAAAACCATATATATCTATAATATTCATTAGCATTTTGCAAAAAAAAAGAAAACGTGGAAAATAAGTCGATGAATTGAATTAAAAAATTTATACAGATAAATAAGCATTACACAGTACATTTTCAGAAGTTTTATGCGGCATGTGCGAAGACGCTAAAACATAGCATATGATTTATATGAATACATCGTATATGAACTTGACACCTGTTAGAACTTTTCGGAACGCAAAGGTTAAACAATTTACATCAGATGATAACCCATGTATTCGAAACGCGATGCTAGATTATAAGGTCCTTAATGGCTCTTCCTTCACATTCACATTTATCTGTTTAAATGCTAATTAGCAATGACTGAATGTAACAGATTTATTTTGTGTAGTTGCACATACGTCTTATTTCGTTACATAACAACAAAATAAGGGGGTTAAGCGCTGTGGTTAAACAAAAATATTTGAAAACTTTGAGTTTCTGCTGTATCAGTAATATTTAAATTCGGTTTGTGATAATGTTCGTGTAGTTGTACAGTTTTTGAAACTGAGGTTGTCCATTTAAGATTTAAAATCACTGGCTCCAGACAATTTTTATTTCATCGAGTGAAAGGTATTATAAGATCACTTGTGTTAGACATGTTAATGTATTCATCTTTTTTTTAAGGTTAAATATGTATGCACAACATATTCTCTTATCCACAAGTGATGTCTATTGTCAATACCTTATTTCTTTTGATTTAATTTATTCGATATGTATTTTTTAACAAAAGTACTATTCCCAAAATTACCAATGACCCCCCTCTCCCCTCCCCCTTTTTCCTATTTTCAAATTAAAAACGGACTTCGAAAAGTACCGCGAATGTGAGCTGGTTCTTATTTGATTTTTATCTTAGGGGTACTTTTAACAGTTACACGGGAGTAATTATTTTATATCTCGACAGCTACTTTTTTTATTTCTTAATTAGTTCAACGAAATTATAACTTAATTTAAAAAAAAAATACATCAAAAATGGCAATTCATCAATATAATCTACCAACTCAAAAAAAAGAACTGCTTATTGTTACTTATAAACAAATTTACTTCATAAAATTGAAATTTCCAGTATAAGGATATTTTGTAAGAGTAAATTATCGGCATAAAGGTTGTTTCCGGATAAGTGTATGACATACGTTCTCATCAAAAGTGCTACCAAATATATGGTAAAAAATTTCGATTGTTAAAAAGATGACTCATCAACAAATTGGAAAATCTTCCTTTAAGTAGTTCGGTCTTCAACCTATTATATAACGGTCGAAAACGATAATCATTCAATTCTTTTCCCGAATATTTACAATATTTTCATTAATATTTTCATCCGTGTTTTGATTGGAAAGAACTCTGACTCGATCTCTAATAAACACGATATCACATTCTGAAAACATTACTTTTGGATCAAACGAATAAAAATGATAACCGATCGTCTCTTCAAAAATATCGTGAATAAACCAAAAATTGTTACTGTCCGTACATGTAGTGAAATATTATCCTAAAGCAGACAGAGCGCAATCCACGAGTTCTTTCTTAGAAATGTTTCTTTGAAGTCTGCAAATATGCATTATTCTGTATATTTTCTCATCATATTCATTTGAGTTAATGTCAAATATACTTCTACTAAAGTTTCCATTCAACAACATACAAAGCACCAAAATGCAATACAGTTTCTTGTTTTCGTTACTCATTTGATCAAGTTCTTCCTTTAACAGTGATAAAGGTTGCCTAAATAATGCGATTCTGTTTTGGAATCTTTTGTCATCATTTGCAACTAATTTGCAAAGGAGTGGGAATGCATAATTCGTTTCACACATTATTACAATCTCCTTTGTTGTAATTTCATTTTCTAGGTTACTTCTACTTAGGTGTTTCATTGATATTTTCTGTTTTTCCTCTAGATCTTTTGAAAGAGCAATTGTTTCGTGCTCTAAATTAATGACTACTTTGTTTAAAATTGTAGAGGCTTTTTTAAATCTTTTGAGAAGTGATACTTGTAATCGCAGTGTACACAATATTTTGTTTGCACCTAATTCTGTTTTCAAGCAGCTTATCAGCTTTACATTTATTCTTTCCCATCTTTCCAACAGGGTAAGATTTAAATCGCATTTTCCAAGGACGTCATCAATAAGAAACACTTGTTGTTTAGCTGTTTTGTAATTGATTACATCAGTTGGCGACTCAATAGGAACAATTTCAAATCCTTTTTGTTTTAATTTAAATGCAATATGTCGAAAGGTTGCTGTCTTTCCTAATCCAGACTTTGATGTCACCAAAATACAACTACTATCCTTAACTTTATCATAAACAAGCTCTGATCCCTTTGTCTCATAGAAACTGTCGTCATCTTTTAGCCATGTTTCAACTAAAGCCTCATTTGCCTCTGTAAAGATTCATATATAGATTCATAAAATATATAGTCAAATGCGTTTTGTTAAAATATACCTTTTCACTTTTTTGGTCTTTTGGGAAATGTTGTTTGTGCTGTATTTAGACCCCTCTACAACGAAATTTATTTTACATGCACACGTATAAAAATTGCGGTTTTTATCCAACGCAATCATAGATTTGAACGTTGTGTTCAATTTAGACTTGTATATATAAAACGTATATTTTTATCGACAATATTGATCAGAAACTACAAAAAAAGATTTTTCCACATTGAAATAAGTAATTTAAGATGTCTAATATTTCCTATCATCCTGATGAGGTTGAGAAATTTCAAATAGTTCAATGAAGAAGCATTCTTAAGAGGCAAATCTCTTGATGACAATTATCTTAAAAATCGTTCTGTCTATTATAGTAATGCTTAACAACATTTTAAAATTTTAGCAAACTTCCTTGAATTAACAACTGAACATGAACATTTAGGTATTGTGCGTAGTACTTAGGAAATAAATGAGAAATGACCAAACAGTAAATGTGTTGAACTGTTACCCGACCTATATCTAATCACTTCAAACTAAACTGGTTCAATTGATAAAATCAAAACAAACCTGCAATTTTTTTTCGGAATATTTCCTTCCCTGTAATAAGAGAAATCCCTTTCTATTTGTTCTTTTTCATTTTCACATTCCATGTATTTTTTTTTTTTTTTCAGTTCCATCAGTTCTGCGTTTGCCAAGGTTTTCGCATGTTCTCCATCGAGATCATAATTTAAGATTTCAGTCACCTCATAAGGTCTTTGACCATTATTCAAAGATGTCAGTGCCTGAAGGAGAATATATAAGTAACTGATAAAAAAACAATGTATAAAGGGCAATATCTTTTGAAAAAATTATCAAACAGATTCAGTCGTTTTACTGCATAACTCCTCAATTCGATTCTTCTTAACTATTTCATGTTTATGATAATAATCTTTCAACTTGCTATATTTGATGGCACTTTTAAATCTGTCATTAAGTTTTAAATTGTATCAAAATAGTATTGCATCTCTTACAAAAATGAACTTATAATAAAACTCATTACAGGTACCAGGCCTAGACGCGTGTTTCATCAGTGACAGTAGAATGAAAATCATTGGATGGCCAAATTCAATATGAACAGCACCATGAGCACTGAAAACAGAATATATATTCCAAAAGATGCTGCCAAATATACGTCTTAGGCAATATATGCCCAATATATAACCTATGCTTAACCATTAATTCATAGAATATGGACTTACATTTGTCAAATGATAATTATGATTTGCTTAGAATTAGGATGACCTGTGTTTGTAATATACAACTAGGTAGAAAATATTATTGCTAATCAATATTTGTTTCTTTTGGTGTGGTTTTAATTGCATTCAATGCAAGTTGTTATCTTATACTCTGTGCATAACGAGAAACATTGACAAAATTAAAGTAAAATCACAAAAATACTGAACCCCGAGGAAAATTCAAAACAGAAAGTCCCTGATCAAATGGCAAAATAAAAAGCTCAAACACATCAAACGAATGGATGTCAAATGTCAAATTTCTGACTTGGTACAGGCATTTTCTTATGGAGAAAATGGTGGATTAAACATGGTTTTAAGGCTAGCTAAACCTCTCACTTGTATGACAGTCGCATCAAATTCCATTTATATTGACAATGATGTGTGAACAAAATAAACACAATAGGTAAAAATGTCACAAAAATATCTCTAAATAGAAATCTATAATCCATTTCTCCTTGGTGCAAAATATATGCATCTGAGTGATACCCATAGTTTAGATTCTGTGTGAAGAATTTTTCATCTCTCATTTTCTGTGTACCATTGGTGTACATGACTTTATCTTGAATTAACAGTGCATGAAGATGAAGCGGAGGTTATATGATCTGTGTCATGGTTACATGTAAAAATTAACCCATCTGCACTATCCAAACTGTGATCATTGTGAAGGGAAGGAACTTGTTAGACATCAAATTGGAAAAAATTTAAGTCTGAATATTATTCTGACTATATATACTTCACTCTTGGAATGGAATTTTTAGGAGAATAATAAAATTTAGAATGGAAATGGGGAATAAGTCAAAGAAACAAAAACACGACCAAAGATATTTTGTTTTCGTTTTTGTGTTTAATCATCAATATTTGTTTTTTTCTTTCATATGGCTAGCATGCAGGTCTATTCTAACTCAGCCTCTGTCAACTAGGTTATTCATTTACTCCAATAGGCACTTTAATAAGTGAACCAACATATTTTATGTTTATTTTATACAATAACTTTAATGACATTTTGCCAAGTAACCTAATTTGATAAGTATTATTCAATTACAACAGATTGCTACTGTACCAAAATTATAACTTTAAATACTGAATGATAATGCTACCAGTAGGAAATAATTTCTATTTTCTCATACTAGTAAAAATTCATCGCAACACTCGTTTTTTTTCTTTTATCTTTTATGTCTAATTAACAATGACGAATATCTGAAAAAAAAAACATCTAAGAAATATGCTATGGTTGAAACAAGGAACCTTTTCAACAAGAGTCCACTTGTCTGTGAATTCATTATTATCCATAAAAGTAACACGTGTATGGGCTAACTGATTTCTGTACCACTTCAGTGTAGCCAAGTTCGCTCCTGGTAAAATATCATTCGGATGTGGAAGCTGATCCCACCCGTTGGATGGCTTTAATAAACCTCCTAGATTCCGTAGCAGACATATCAGTATTGCCAGATCAAAGTCCTTAGAAGAGGTTCCTACAAAAGCAATGAAGTATGAAAAGAAGAAGAACCACTCTACTCTGCTTTAATTGACAGTAATGGAATACAGTGTAACCTGCCTAATCCGACACCTGAGTATTCCAACATCCTGCTTTAACCGACACATTTTTCTGGTCCAAAAATATGCCTATCCTTGCAGAAAAAACCTGAGTATTCCGACACCCTGCTTAATCCGACATTTTTTTCTGGTCCCCCAGTGTGTCGGTTTACACAGGTTACACTGTATCTGTTTTACAGATCACAACAGATATGATCCAACTGTGTAACCACAATCACGCCCTCTTTATCTTAAATGTGCCATACCAAATTAGACTTATCATTAGGTTTTGTACTAACACGAGCAACACAACGAGTGCCATATAAAGAGCAATATTTTTGGTAGGGTTCGTATTACTTAGTTTTTAGTTTTCTTTTGTGTGGTTTATGCACTTTTATGTTCCTTTAATATTTCCTCCTTTCCTATTTTACTTTTGGAAGTTAATATCATTCATTCATTTCTTTTAATGATTAATGTCTTCCAACACAAAGTTGAACTAACTAAGTAGTACGATGATTTTTTCCTTTGTTTTCGTTTGTTTTTAATTGTTTTAAAGTCTGGTATCCCTGGGCCTTTTCAATTCACTATACCATTATGGTTTGTGAATATTATTGAGGCCATGCGTTGACATGTAAATATTTTTTTCATTTTAATTTGGTCTATGGTGGATGCATGAAATTGTCTCATTGACAATCTTACCATCATGACCATTGAAATAAAGTTATACGAAAATAGAGCTTAAAATATGCGCGTTCATTTCATATTGATTTTAAATGTGTTAACAAGCTAGTGAAGGTGGCAAATTTAGTCAGAACTCGATATCGCTCTAAAATAACGCTGTCCATCTTTCATACCGCGTGTAAATTTCGGAAAGGTCGCCGAGTTTAAGCATTCGTAAGGTAGGCGTTTATGTACATCTATGCTAAATAAAAAACAGATGAAATTAATCTGCAAATGATGCTCTTTTGATTGAAACAATTTTCGTCAAAATATTATAAGGGGAAAACAACTAAAATAGCATTTTTAAAAACTTCCATATATGACCATATTATGCAAAAATCATGACTTCTAACAGAACGTTACACTACACATTCACCAGGCTACGAAATGTCAGTTTGACATTGTGAAAATAACAATTTACATTAGCAACGTCATTACCTTCTCTGTAACCTTTACAATGAGAAGATCATGAAATTTCAATTGTCTACAGAGATAACAAATGGACATTCTTTCTCATTTATCAATAAAGAAAATATTTTTCAATAAAAGTATAAATTTGAGACATATTTTAATCCTATCTGAAAACAGAACATCTATGAATACTTTTAAAATACTTACTTTTTGTTCCTAAAGGCATAGGCTGACGATAGGGAGACCATATTGTTCCTGGAACACCTCGTAGTAATTGTCTAATTGGACTGCATTCATTCTTTTCCGATTGTATAAATTGATAATGGCAGGCACACTACTATTGATAGTTTGAGCTAAGTTTGTTGGTGGAAAGACTCTGTCGAAGAATCGCCTGACAATTTCAGCTGATACTTTAAAATTAAGTAGGAAAAATCTAGCGAAGTTTTTTTCTTCTTCTTTAAGTTGTGACATTGAAGTCATGATTAAATTTTAAAGCCTCTGTGGAACAAATTTGATCCAAAGTATTTAGTTTTTCAAATATGCCAGCATCAATGACCTGTTACAAACATAAAAAAAGTTAATATATAAAAACATTGTTTAGGTATGAGTAAAAGCCTTGCATGTTTTTTGTTATATCATGATGTTGTCATCTTTCCTTCAGCTTATGATTCTTTATTGTCATCCTGTTATCTTTTTAATTTTACAGAAATAAAATGTGCTAAAAGAATACCGACAATACCTATTTCCTATTAGAGTTATTACCAGTACTCATTTACTTTATTTATACTAAAGGGGGAATGTGTCCATGGACACAGATGATGCCCCCGCTTGCATACAATGTTATAAAGGGACATAACTCAAGAACTGTAAAAATAATACTACCCAAATGTGTGCTTGATCTGTGTTTGGTGGTAATTAGCATTGTGTATAAGTTTCATAACATTTGTTTGAGGCAAACTAAAGTTAGAGAAATGAAACGAAAAATTAAGCTTTTTTTCCATTTGTAAAGGGGGCATATCAAGTAAAGTGGTAAAAATGACGCTACCCAAAATGAGGCAAACTAAAGTTAGAGAACAGAAACCAATTTAATTACGTACCATGTACGTAATTACGTATAGACAGACAAGGGCAAAACTTAATACCCTCCGCTACGGCGGGGGGCATATCAAAATGGTGTAAAAAGCATGACAAGAGACATCGAATATATAAAAAAAAATGATACTTATTTTGGTAAATGTATGAATATTATTGATGTTTGTGTATCTCATTTTGAAGACATTTAGGAATTAACAGAAAGTCCATATCTAGGATAAGACATATAGTGCAAATAATACGATAGTCATGTGTAGTGTGGGAATACCAGACGACAAAGCGGCAAACAACATGATAGTAGATTGATGTAAACACTAAACTACACTACATAATCATCATTACCTCATCTCAGAGTAAGGTCTCCTCTGAATAATCTGAACATGTAAAGTCTTTTCTATATATGTATTAAACAACTGCATATCACAAAACACATGTCTGCTATTGTTTCCACTCGACTTTAAGTTTAAGTTTTCCACCACTTGTCTTTTTTATTATTCAACTGAAAGATAACTTGAAATATGGTAACCTAATAAACATATAAATGACTTTAAAAAATCAAAGCACTGTAAGCCAGTTAACCAAAAACCAAGGCAAACGTAATTATGAAAACTGTGGCACTGTTGCTTCAATATTTTTTGTAAGATTTGAAAGAACAAACATTAAACATTCGTATATTGTACATTTATGTTTATTTAAGAATCGATTATTCAAGCGAGTAAGTAGCATGATGTGAAAAATTATCACCAAAAAAGATCAAAGGAAAAATGCACAAAATAGCGATAATGATAATTAAACATACAATAGTTTCTTCGTAGTATATTTCACAGTGATTCACCCACATTTACCAACATTTACTGACACAGTGACAATTTATAATATGCGTATGATTCTATCTGAATAACCTGTACTTGAAGAACAGTTAGGCAATATCATAGCATACCAGTATTGAAAACATGTACTGCTATTTAAGATATAATATGCTTCTGTGGTACATTCTATGAAAATAAAAGGACATATTATATTCCAGTATATTCAAACTTTTAACAGATAATGTAATTGGTATAATTAGTACAACAGACTTTTACACAAAGTGTAATATTAATATCAAGAGAAGAATTTAATCCTAAATGCAAATATTAACTTAAATCTTTAAACAGTGTACACGTATTTGTACAACTTATAAAAACATTTTTCAAACTGTATTTACTCACTTATTAATTAATTGTGGGCAGCATTTTGTCATTTGTTTTGTGACATTTTAAAATTGTCAATACAATACTGAATCCAGCCTATTTTTCGCGAGTGATTAATTTTCCTGACTTTTGCGGTAAAAAAAAACGCAAATATAAATCATTGTAAATATTTGAACGTTTGGTCTTTCATTTATAATATAAATAAATCAAGAAAATAAGAACATTGTGAACAATAAATCAAGGTGAAGTCAACTGGAAGGGCTAAACACAAAATAAAGTATCATTGAAATTAATTTGGTTGACAATGTCATGGATATAATCTTTGCATTCATACAGTCAAAACCCTTTGTCCTTTTCAGCTTAATCACTTATTTTGAGATAAAAAAAAAACATAGCGCATTGATTACAACATTCTATTCATCCTATCAATGAACAGTTAAAGAAATTTAACAATGAAGTATTAACTCAGATATATTAAAGTTCCAAAATGATGTGTGAGTGTGTGTGTATAGTCATACTTGTCAAGAAATTACATATAGTGTGCATGGAACCTAAATCTAGTATCTTTTCTAAAAATACCAATGAATTTATTATTATAGCAATATTTAAAATTGAGTTATCTACCTTTGTTCATAATTTGTAGTTGATATATCCAATTCATCATGTTCATAATAATGATTTACTTTTCAACGCTTAATTCAATGCAATAATTTTTAGGTTCCACTGCAAAATACAAAAGCACTTTGATTATTTCACTTTTGTACTATGTCATCAATAAATTATAAGAAAAGATTTTGATATAAAAATTCCTCTATTTGAGGTCAAAAGTGTTTGTCAACCATACTTTTACAACGTGCATTTCATTAGGCAAAAACATGCAATATAATAGTGTAATATACAAATAAGGAGATGTGGTATGATTGGCAATGAGACAACTTTCCACCTTCAAATGAATTGAATGTATAAATCTGTTTTATATATAAAGTTTTGTGTTCATGCCTACAGAAAATGTTTTACAATTTGCAATATAATTTGTATGGTGTTCTGTAAAATATTTTCTATTTTGTAGTTATTTAAGAATTTTTTATTTCATGTATTTTTATTTGTAAAAACTGGATTTGTGAGAGTAAGGAAATAAAAGATTGGAGCTTTCCCAACATTAAGTATGCATTATTTACTTTTCTTCAATATTTAATACTAAAGAATTATTAAGGAAAATATTTGTTATATTCTGGTGTTAAACACAACTTTTGGTGACCTTGGCTATATCATGGTGACCTGTTTTTATTGATGGAGGAAACTGGAAAACCCAGAGAAAACCACTGAACTGGCATGATTAGGGTTCAAACTCACAAAATCAGAGATGAATAGCAAGTCAATCACTGGGGATGAACTTCTTAAAACGCTTAGTCACCTAGACTCCTTAAAAACATTTATTGCATGCACTGAAATCATTATCATAACTTCAAATTAGGAATAAACTGGTTATACTTAGACAGTGGTCAGTCTGAACCATCTTAATGAGGGAGATATTTATTCAATAATATATCTAAGTTACTAATTTGACTTAATCAGATTGTTTTGTCAGATAACTAATAGTATTGGAACCAATACTATGACTCATAGGGGATACTAAATTACAAGGATCGTTATTATCCTCTCATCCAATGGGCCTAGGTGGCCAAGTGTCTATGATCATATACTATATCACTAGCCTAACATGGAGATTGTGAGCTCGAACCCCACACCTGGCAGGTGCGTTGGACTCAATTTTAATTGACTAGGATTGTTAAATTTCAGCTGATGGCTGATGGTTCTCTATGGGCACTCTGGCTTCCCCAACCAATAAAACTGACCGGCACGGCATTAAACACCAACGTTAACAATCTATCAATCATGCTCTCATCAAACAAATATTGAGAGGACATTAAGCATTTTCATCATTGGTTAGTTTTGTACAATAGAAAAGGAAGAATATGGGGTGTCCATCCATGACAAGAAATCAGTTTATGCACAGCAAAAAACAAAAAGCAAAGCAACGTAGTCTGTTTCAGTTCATTTTTGTGTCAAGATCTATGCAACGTCAAGTCCTAGAGGAGTGATGAATTGTTATTAGATACATCCTGTTTAGTGATGAAGTGACAAACTAAAATAAGATGACATTTAACTTCGTTTTACACATGAATGATTTTCTTAAAGTATTGTGTTAGAGTGTAAATCTAAGCTACTTCTAATCATAGAGGAATGATCTTTTGTGAGTTGATGAATCGTGTTTATCGACAAAGATCTACACTGAAATAAATTGACCTTGATTTCATGTGTGTTTGTGTTTCATGCCTTTTTTAGCAACCCAAGCCATATGGCCAGTTTGTATTAGTGGAGGAAGCAAGAGTACCCTTATTCAGTTCCGCTGGTGTCCTCAGTGTTGATAGTTTTAAATTCTGCAGACCCACTCATAAGACTTTCATTTCTTTGAAAAAATATATCTTTATTTTTTTGTAGTTTTTGATTCTCTTGAAGAATTATGATTGGTTATAGAAATAACCATTTAAAAAAAATCATGCTACACACTGTGGCTTCAGTGTAGGAAAATACAAAATTTATTATCTATAAAAAAATCATTGATTACCTACCACTGTGAAACATGACCTCCACAATCACAAAAAATGGGACATTGGGATAGAAAGGATGTTTAACAAAGACAATTATGTTTTTATCAACAAAACATGCTATGACCAGGATACCATGTCAACTCTTAGTTCACATCATTATCAGGATTCAAAATATAATCCAGAAATTGTCTACATTAAATTTGGTTGTTGGAATATTTGATGCAGGATGCAGAACAATATAAGTATGATTGTGTTCGCAAGATTTAGTCGAACTGTGAGGATATTATTCTGATCTGTGGGGGAATTTTAACAAGGAAATATGAATTAAAATTTTATTGCATCATTTTGATTCAGAAGTTTTTTTTACCAGAACTAGATCATATATGCAACTTAATGCCCAGTAAGTTTATATTTATATCTTAATGCAGCCAATTGAAAAATGTTTGTGCTGTTTTTATTATTGTGAAAATTGCGACGGAATAGGTGTAAAAAGATTATAAAAAAAAAAATCAAATTATAAAAATTTTATAGCATTATTTGTGTCCAGCACTTATTGAAATCGCAGTTAATAATTACTCACTTTTTCGTCCATTCTTAAAAAAATGCAGTAATAAAGGCAGACAAATATTTCTGATTTGACAGGTGGCAATACCTTACATGGTGATATATCATGTATATGGAGCAATATATGGATGGTAAGAGTACATTTTTACTTTGATGTAAAGATGCACACTTATATAATATAGTGGTTCGTGAAGAGCTTTTCTATTACTTTATTATTAGAGGGTGTTATATGTCAAACAGAAAACAAAATATCAATGATTAAAATAAAGGCCAACAAACACTTCCTTAAATGTTATTGTAAAGATTAATTTCCAAAAAGAAAATAATTTTGAAAATCCTTCACACTTGGCATTTCCATAAGTATCATATACAGATTCATTTTTTCCTGTAAAGATGCATACAGTGATTTCTTGTTAGATGTGATATATTTTTTTCTAATTGGTAATTATATTTCTTATATTGTTTAAAAGTGATTAAAAAAAAAACAATTTGAATGTGCATACAACCCTAAAGCGGTTGAAAGTGTTATGGTGTAGACCCCGATATACACTGACTTTTTAAGTGAAAGAAACATCGATGTTTCTGTACATTAGACTTATAAGTTGTTATAAATTCTCGTAATCTTAATTCTATCATCACTGGAATCAATAACCATCACAGTGGTGGCAGCGATAGATTAACATGCCGATAATGCAATTTATATTTGACTCCCTCGAGAGCCCCATAATCCAGCTTCTGATGCTTAGATCAATTTACAATTTCCGAGGTTAGGTGTGACTCAGGATAAGCTAGGTTGACAACCTTGTCAATCTTTACACATTAGAGTGTGTAATAACAATTGTTTTGTAAAACGTGTCATCAGGCCAAAATTTACTAATAGCACATGTATAGTAGTGTTACGTTGATTGTTTTACGGTAACATGTGTTTCTTGGAGAAATAGCGGTTACAACTGTTACACAAGTAAGTTGATTGATATTTGTACTATCACTTGTAATACATGTTATATATATGTAGTATCCTTGTATCTCAAGAACATTTTTCTGAACAATTCTATAATCAATTTGATAGTTATTTTCTGACATTTATAGTAAATCAAATTTAACATGTTTAACCAAAGACTGTTTTATATCGACTATCACTTGTAATACATGTTATATATAGTATCCTTGTATGTCAAGAACATTTTCATAACAATTCTATAATCAATTTTATGATGATTTCCTGACATCTATGATAAAACAAGTTTAACTTGTTTAACCAAAGACTGTTTTATATCGACTATATATATTAAAAAGTCTCGTCTCGCACCTGTGATTATATATATATATATATATATATGTTTATTAAATATGATATTTAAAATTTGATATTACTATGCATGATCGGTTCCCCCTTTATTTTTCCACGATTATTTGATTCTACGAAAAGCCATTTGTGTCATTGCCGGTGTATTTTATAGCGCGCTATTTATTAATTGTAGGAAATTACAAAATTTGTAATAGTTTTTTTCAACGATTTTATGTAAACGCCCTGTACGCCTTCGGAATCCGTCATTGATGATTATGTACATTTATCTTTGGAATGTTTTAATTTGAACCTTCACCTGCATATCAAATAATTACTAGCCGACTAATGACACAATAGAACATATCATTATTGAAAAAAATATAACTAATTCCTCATGTCTATCATACACTGGTTATTGAAATGTTTACTTAAGAACTGCAACACGGAATGAAGTAATATAGATTATATAATGTAAAAAAGTGTACACAAAATATGATTTTAATATGTCAAATACTGAATTAGTGTGCATATTGTTTACCTGAGTTATCAACACGGACATGATCACACGATTTGATAAAGATCATTGATTTGAATTTATTATTAGGTGCACGTAATTCGGAAATTTCTATTTGGATATTTTCATTTTCTTATCTGACGCCATATCAAGGATTTATGATATCTGTGTATTGCATAAATTTACAGTTTACACGCGTAAGTTATATTGTTTAGGGTCCAGAAATTCAATTCTAATTACACTTCAGAAATTGTATCCTGGTTTAATTTATATTGATAAAATGTAATGTTCATAGATCTTTCAAGTCGTTTTAGGGCATAGACATTTTTAAGTTGATTCACAAGTGTTCAATATATACATAATTCGACAATTAGTCACTGAAGAGACATTAATTGTCGAAATCCGGATATGGTATACAAATTTTTGCACCTCATCTTTGCGGTATACCATCTTTTCCGCAAGTTTATTGTTTTCTGTTTGGTATTAAATTAATAATAAAGATCCATTTTGTTACAACTTGTGATCCGTTTATTTTGCAATCGCCAATGGCAGACAGCAGGGTTTCAGAACATCCGTTGTTCGACCTGTTAGTCAAATGCGTTTTGTTTGAATATACTTTTTCACTTTTTTTGTCTTTTGGAAAATGTTGTTTGTGCTGTATTTAGACCCATCTACCGAGAAATTTGTTTTGCATGCACACGTATAAAAATTGCGGTTTTTATATATATAAAGTGCCTAGAAAATCAACCTAACGATGGTAGAGTAGATCTGATATATATAAGTCTGAGAATTAAACCCAACAGTGTTAGAAATAGATTTTAATGCTGACAAATTTTTGTTCCTCAACGGGATTCGAACTTACACCTTTGATACACTACAACACCAATTGCTGAACCTCATGTCCAGCGCTAGAGACCATTCGACCACATCCGGTATATAAAAATATAACTTCAATAGTCATAGTGTTACCTAGTCACGTAAGGCGTATATATATATATATATATATATATATATATATATATATACATCTTCTTCTATACAAGGGAGGCTGCCGGTCAAGATTTTGCCCTTTCCGTTGAATGCATTACTAATTTTTTTTCCATATCATTTGTTTTAAATAAACGGTCTTTAAATATCTCACCAAAAATTTTGACCGGGTTATAGATGTTTTCGTGAATTTAAGTTCAAAGTTGAAATTTTGACTTTTCATTTCTACATAAGAGAGGCTTCCGGTCAAGTTTTTGACATTTTTACGTAATGTATTTATAATCTATTTTATATCATATTATTTGTTAATAGAGTGTCTTTAAGAATCATGTTCACGATTTTGACCGGGGATTATATTTTTTGGTGAATTTTAGTTAAAAGTTGAAATTTTGACTTCATAGTTTATGTACAAGATACGCTTCCGGTCAAGTTTTTGACCTTTTAACGTATTGTACTTATATTTTCTTTTTATATCATGTTATTTGTTATTAAATTGTCTTTAAGAATCATGTTCACGATTTTGACCGGGCTTTATATTTTCTTGTGAATTTTAGTTCAAAGTTGAAATTTTGACTTCGTAATTTATATACAAGGGATGCTTCCGGTCAAGTGTTTGCCCTTTTCACGTAATGTATTTATATTTTGGTTTATATCATATTATTTGTCATTAAATTGTCTTTAAGAATCGTCTTACAGATTTTGACTGGGTTATGTGTTTTTTCGCGAAATTAAGTATTAAGGTTAAAAACTGGATAGTCAGAGTGTTGCTTTTCAAGGCTTCCGGTCAACTTTTAGGTAAAAATGTATATCTTAAGAAGTTTTGTTTTTAATTCATCTTATAGACTATTATATAAGCTTTCAAAATCCGTTTTAATTATTAATTTATCTTTAGCGATTCTAGAAATATTAGTTATAATACACCAATTTTTCACTTCCGCGTTTTAGACCTTCCCGTTCCATTCCCCTATCACGACTATCACCATGCAGTGATCCATTTGCAGTTAAAGCTTCTATAAACAAAAAAAAGGTATACTGTTGACTATCATTTTGGATGATTACACATGTCGACTCGTTACCCGGACTATTATTCAGACTGATGTACCTTTTTTTTTGTTGGCGGGTGGGGGAGGGGCTATTTAATCTAAATCAAAATGATCAGTGAACTGAAATATTGCCTGAAAAAGTGTCCGGTTGGACAAATATGACTTATGTCCATGACATCAATGTTCCTAGTTTAAAATGTCCATGTCCTTTATTTTACTAGGATAATTTAAAATAAAAGAAATCATTTACATATTATAAACAATGGAATTTTTAATTCTTATGTTTTAACATGTTTAATGTTGTTTAACAGTTGTGCATTACCATGATTAAGCTTTTGATAAATTTATGTGCCCAGACTAACTTTCCTAGGAATTCATGTCCAGGGCATTAATATTCCTAGGTAAAATACACTGCAGTCCATGTCCTTTATCTATACATGTAAACAACATGAACAATGGAATTTAGAATTTCATTTGGTTTAATGTTGTTTTACAGTTGTGCATCTGAAATCTTTTAATCAAGTGTCCAGACTAATTTTCCTACTTCTGTCGCAGAAAGCTCAACATAGGGATAGTGATCCGGCAGCGGCGTTAAGTTTAACTAACTGCTTAAAAGCTTGATATGTCTGAAGGTATTAGACCTGGATCCTTCATACTTTGTATATTGATGCCTTATGATATAAAGTTTCCGTCTGTCATATGTTCATTGTCCTTGAACTTATTTTCATTGTTCAGTGACTACTTGGAAAAAAAGTTAAGATTGTTTGTATTCTTAATTTCTCTCTTATAATGAGTAATAGAATAACTATATTTGGTATGTGCATATCTTGTGAGGTCCTCATTCTCGTCAGAAAGTTTTAACTTGGCTTGACCTCATTTCATTGATCAGTACAAGGTTAAGCTTTCATGGTCAAGTCCATATCTCAGATACTATAAGCAATAGGTTTACTATATTTGGTGTATGGAATGATTGTAAGGCGTGCATGTCCAACTGGGAAGTGTCATCTGACCTTGACCTCATTTTCATGGTTCAGTGGTTATAGTTATGTTTCTGTGTTTTTGTCAGTTTTTCCAATACTGTATGCAACAGGTCACCTATATTTAGTGTCTGAAAATAATTTGGATGTATATGTTGGTCTGGCATGTATTATTTGACCTTGATCTTATTTTTACAGTTCATTGTTCAATGTTATTTTTTTGTTTTTTGGTCAGTTTTTCAAATTTCTAGTTTTCTAATTAGCAATAGGTCAACTATATTTGGTGTATGGAATTATTGTAAGGTGTATATGTATAACTTGCAAGTTTCATCTTACCTTGACTTTATTTTCATAGCACATTGGACAATGTTTACTTTTTGTGGTTTGGTCTATTTCTTAGATACTGTAAGCAATAAGGCCATAGTATTTGGTGAATGGAATGATTGTAAGGTGCACATGTCTGTCTGTCATATTTTATATGACCTTGATTTCATTTTCGAGGTTCATTGGTCAATAAGTTTCATGGTTTTGTCAGTTTATCGTATACTTTAAGCAATAGGTAAATTATTTATTGGTGGATGTAACGATTGTAAGGTGTGCATACATGTCTGTCTGGCAGATTCACATAACCATGACCACATTTCATTGTTCTTTGTTCAATGCTAAGATTTTTTGGTTTTGTTATTTTATTATTGAGCCTGCGACTTTAGTTGCAGAAAGCTCGACATAAGGATAATGATTTGGCGGCGGCGTTAACTAAATTCTTAAAAGCTTTATATTTTTGAAGGTGGAAGACCTGGATGCTTCATACTTTGTATATAGATGACTTACGTTACAAAGTTTCTGTCTGTCACATGTCCATTGTCCTTGACCTCATTTTCATGGTTCAGTGACTACTGGAAAAAAAAGTTAAGATTTTTTGTAATGTTAATTTCTTTCTTATTATAAGTAATAGGATAACTATATTTGGTATGTGCGTACCTTGCAAGGTCCTCATGCCTGTCAGACAGTTTTCATTTCACCTTGACCTCATTTCATGGATCAGTGAATAAGGTTAGGTTTTGGTGGTCAAGTCCATATCTCAGATACTATAAGCAATAGGTCTAGTATATTTGGTGTATGGAAGGACTGTAAGTTGTACATGTCCAACTTGCAGGTGTCATTTGACCTTGACCTTATTATCATGGTTCAGTGGTTATAGTTAGGTTTTGTGTTTTGGTCTGATTTTTCTTATACTGTATGCAATAGGTCTACTATATTTGGCGTATGGAATGATTGTAAGCTGTACATGTCCAACTGGCAGGTGTTGGTTTTCCTTTTGTTGCTTGGCAGCCCGCTAACCTCGATGATGGAGTACTGGTAGATGAGTCTCGGACGTAGTATTAAAGATGACAGGAAGCATTATCAGGACCAAAGTCGTGAGACAGTGAAATGAAGGTCCACCATCTAACACCTAGTAGACAGCCCTCGGACGTTAGTCGGCATAACACTCCCCCATCTATAATGGGTTTTGGAGTGCATGTTGACGCGGGAATTTACGCACAAAACAAACATTTACTGTACAGCGTTGAATTGGTTTCTGTCATCTAAAGTAGTAAGTCGTTGATCCATCTAAAAGTAAACCCTCATCGAAGATAGCGGGCAAAGGAGAGCTGACCCAGCACGTCCGTTCAGCTGTAATGACTGAGACGTGACTGATGTGATGACATTACACAAAGTTTCTTCTCTTATATAGGTAGTCAAGGACTGTGTCCATTATCTATTGCAATACTAAAAATATTTGCGTAAAAAAAAAAAATTATTAAATAAAATAAAATAAAAAATATATATATATATATATATTAGTCCATTGAAAAAGTCTTCCAGACATGCATACCTTATGGTTAACGGACAGAAAGTCACAGGACATAAAGTCACAAATTTGATAGGACAAAAAGTCACAATTAGTTTGTTGACAGTTGTTTGAATATATAAGAGAAAGATCTTGAAATATTTCTTTCTAATACATATATTCATTTTTAAGTTTAGGAAATTGTTCATAAACCTTCGTTGGTAAATGAAAATTTATTAAATTTTAATCATGCAAAGGACATATTTCTTGGCACAATGAAGCCATTTAAGTACCAGGCCACTTTGACATTTTGTTTTCATAACAATTATTTGATCATTATTGATATGTATTGAATAAATTTTAATAACATAGTTGCTTCACATATATTAGTTCAAGAAGAAAACAAAAACTTTATTTATAAAATTAGTGTTTTCTTATTCAAAGAAAAATAATCTCAAAACTGAATTGTGACTTTTTGTCCTGTGACTTTTTGTCCGTGACTTTTTGTCTGTGACCTTTTGTCCTGTGACTTTCTGTGCTACATTCCTATATTATAATGTACCAAATCATGAACAGCTTCAAATATATGCCTTTAAATTGAAGATGTACCATTTGTATCACCAAGGATTACTATACAAAAAGGAGAGTCTTAGATTCAAAACCGCAATTTGTTTTAAGATATCTTTTTCCAATCGCAAAATAGAAAATGGATACTGATGAAATGAAAAATCCAGTGAGAATAAAATCTGTCTTTCCTACCGAATTAAGTATGTGAGTGTATATATGAATGACCCCCTTTTTAACCAAAAAAAAGTAACAAGTAGAAAAGTAATGATTCAGTTTTGGGATTAAAAAAAAAGACTTCTATGGAAAGAAAAAGATTCATTTTTACAAACGTTTCAGTATTTTTCTTTAACATTTATAAAAACGAGAAACGAGAAACACTTATGAACCACATCAACAAACGATAACTACTGAACATTAGATTCCTGACTTAGGACAAGTGCAAACAATTGCAGCGGGTTTAAACGTGTTAATGGTACTAAACCTTCACCCTTATCTGAAACAATAGTGTAACATCACAACATAGAAAGACACACTATAAAATATCAATTGAAATGGCTTAACTCAATCAAAAGACATATTAACACAAGTGAACATACACTGAACGAATAAACTTGAGCTATGATACAATGCAAATACAAAATCAATAAAATAAGGGATGCATAATTAAAGTAACAGTATTATACCGCTGTGAAAGGTTAAACAATTTCAGAAAAACAACAATAACCTTAAACAAAATCCGCCATTTACAATAATATTTTACACAGGTAAATGAAAATAATTTTGTTTAAAAGGGGAGAAAGGAAATATTTTTACAAAATAAATAATTTTGATGTTCATAGTTCTAAGAAGTGAAAATTTATAGTGATACCAAACACTTATCAAAGCTGGTATATAGACCAGATATAACCCTGAATAAGTAAACATTAAATAACAAAAACGCATTACAAATAGTATCAACAGGTCAAACTAACAAGAAAGTACGATTTGAGAGTACTCGCAGTTACTGACAGCTAGTTAAAAGCCAAAAACAATTAATAATAAAAAATCATGCATCAGAGACTAAAATCAACTAAAACACATCCAAGGGATTTAGTATTTTAACGTCATGGACAGTCAAAGAAGACATGACTTGTGCAATGCCAAAAATAAATGTATCGACATGCAGTAGGATAGTTAAGAGTTAACCTCTTAATAGATAACAATGAACGTGGGTGTGTCTTTATACATCCCGTTTGAAAAGAATACAAATTTAGTTATGTATTAATTTGCTGATGACAAAATCGATATTAGTGCCAATGTTAACTATATTCGAAGATCTAATTACAACATTGGTAAGATAACCTTTACTAATAAGTTTGTTTAAAGGTTCGATGAGTTTACACGGATCACATAGTGATTTCTGCGCTTTTAGTACAATATTACCGTAAAATTTAGGATGTGAAATACAGTTTTTAATAAGTTTTCTATAGGATACAGCCAAATTTACTAATCAAATTTTTGTATCTATGAAAGAATTTAGTAAAAGTTTTAAGTAATTTATGGTAACGAAATCCCTGACTTAATAATTTACCAGTGATTCATTTATTACGTTCGTTAAAATCTATGACATCACTACACACACGGGCATAACGAACGAGTAGGGATATATAAACACCGTATGATGGAGCCAAAGGAACATCGCCGTCTAAAAAAGGAAAATTAACAATAGGGAATGAAAAATCGTCTCTTTTGCCGTAAATTTTAGTATGGAGTTTCCCTTTAGAAATTAAGATGTCTAAATCTAGAAAAAAGTAAAATCACAAAAATACTGAACTCCGCGGAAAATTCAAAACGGAAAGTCCCAAATCAAATGGCAAAATCAAAAGATAAAACACATCAAACGAATGGACAACAACTGTCATATTCCTGACTTGGTACAGACATTTTAAAATGTAGAAAATGTTGGATTGAACCTGGTTTTAGAGCGCTAAACCTCTCACTTGTATGACAGTCGCATCAAATTCCATTATATTTAAGGACAACTTCTGCTGTTTATGTTAGATTTAGTTAAAGTAAGTTCTTTTTGGTGAATTTCGGTAGTATATTTAGAGAACTCTGGATTATTTAACGAAAAAATATCATCCAGATAACAGTAGGTATTGTTGAATGTATCAACCAAATGTAAAAATGACGTGTCTTTACTGAGTTTGGTCATAAACTGAGATTTATAGCAACACAGGAATAGATCTGGTATTAAAGAGGCACAGTTAGTGCCCCAAAAATACCTACTACTTGTCGATACACTTTATCGCCGAAACGTACATATATGTTGTCCAGGAGAAAATTTAAAGCTTCAATCATATCTTCACATTTCCAGTAAGTGTATCTAGCATACTTTCCTTTTTCGTTATAGAAAAAGGCTTTAAACGAGTTACAGCAAATAAATTTGCAACGAGATTTCCTCAAAGACCTTTCAATCAAATATGAAAACTTTTTCTTGATACGATTGTGTGGAAGTGTAGTGTAGAGAGTAAAAAAGTCATAACTGTCAACAGAATTAAACGGACCTCAAAAGCACGTATTTTATCCAAAACCTCTAAAGAAATGTTAAGACTCTTTCTTTGATAGTAGTAAGGGAGGTAGTTAGAAGCACTGCTAGATTAGTAGTAGAACACTTACTAGATGCGGAGATGAAACGAAATTTAAATGGTTTTTTAGGTAACCAGTACATAGTAGGGACTTTCAAATGTTCGGAAGAAGCTTTAAGCTGGGTAGTGGCAGTGATATGCTTGTTTACAATTTGACTGTTTGTGGAGCGTACGGACCTGAATGTAGAAGAATAGATAATTTCATTTTGGAGAACTTCCGTGTAGTATATGCGTCACACCACCACTACATTATTGGCTGCTTTATCTGCCGGTACGAACACAAACCGCTTTGCGAGTACTTGGAGTTTATTTTTTTATTCTAGAAATGGGAATATCATGAACCCTATTATTAATTTCAGAATTGTTTTCAAAATGAGATATACGAATATTAACAGTATCATAATTTTATTCAAATAACTGTGTAGAGATTTTTTATCCGATTTTTCACGTTTACAACAACTTTTACAGTATGCAGACAGAGCGTCTTTAATGACCTGACGACGCTGTTTCTAATCTATTATAGATGATGGACGATATTTCGGTCCTTTCTTAAGAAAAGTTTTGACCTCACGGCCATCGACGATGTTGAAGTCTCCTGTAATGACATGAACATAGGGGACATATCTAAAACTAGATGTTTCACAGTCTCAAGTGGAAGGAACATTATTTTCTATATTGACGTCTGATGTAACTGACGTATAATTAAAAATCAAACTTCTGCTGGTTTTTTTTTATAAGAATACGAAATAATAGGTTGTTCTATATTATCAAAATATGGAGGTGTTTGGCTTTGGATAGTAGAGCCATTGAATATACTAGATAAGTTAATAAAATCAATACCTCTATTTATATATTTTATTTTAAGAAAATGCCGTTTATGATTTTCAGGTTTATCGATACTAGGAAAGTATATAAGTATGTTATTCTCTCTTTGTTTCAGTTTCCTACTACTTTAATTAATCCATGACAAAGTGTCAATAATTATATCAACCGTGATAGATGCATTATTTTTAAGTAAAGAAAAACAAATAAAGTTTTAAACAGATGCAACTGAAAAATATTTTTACTTAATAACTACGAACATAATGTACAGTATAAATGGGGCAACATTTCTTCTGAAGCGCTTATATGGTACATTAAATTAAATTGATCGACAAAGGATTTTTTCAACGGAATGTAATCGTAGTACTGAAATAATTAAAACAAATATGGCAGCTGTGGGTACAAAAAGGGTCTTTGGCGTATTTATGAATGTATAGCTACGAATTACATCTTTACAATTCAAACATTTAAACTTTTATGATTATAACTTTCTAACTCCTCCTCAAAATCATTAACATAATTTGAAAAAAATAGGACACAATCACTCCCCTTACATTAAACCATCATAATTTATGAAAAGGACAATCAGAATTAGACCATTTATTGTTACACATAATTTGACATTTAAATACAAAACTTAATAACTGAGAATATTTTCCTTCTATACCTAATTGCACAATATATGCAATAAATGTATTTAATCAAATGTGGAAATGCTTTTGTTTTATAAAATAAACACATAAACTGTGTTTCAATTAATGATTTTGTAATCACAACTTGTAACATAAATATAGTGCTGACAGTGAAAAATATTATAAAATCATCACTTTCCTCATCAACAGGTATGCCATAAATGCTTTTGTCACTTTTCAGATAATTTTCGTCTGAATTTAGTTTTGATGCTATTCGTTTAAAGTTGTAAAAAAATAGTTTTCCGTAGATTTAGGTTCAACACTATGATTTATGAAAATGTTCTGTAAAACATTAAATGATTTAGTGGATTTAAGGATTCTATCATGTTTCCTTTCTGTCTTTCAATATTCCCTTTCAATTTTGCTTCAAATATTTTCTAAATTCCTTTCGCTGTAACAATGTTTAGATGGTGTGTATTACATATGGTATGATGAAACGCATTACGACATCTTATGTAATATTGATATCGACTCCAGTTTTCATCGTTAAACCATCGGTTATCTAACTAAGAATAATTTTGTACTCTTCACTTCGAGATGTTCTCACTTGTACTACGGCAACGTAAATTCACTTAACAATTCAATCTATTTTATTTGTGAAATCCTATGATCCAAAGTTTAAGTTTGTACCTGAAAAGTTTATTTTGTCAATATCACCGAAAAGCGGTCCTCTACTGTGAAATGTGAAGTCATTATTTCAGTTATTAGTTTGTCTTTCAATTCCACTCTCTGATTTGACACTCGTCATTATTTTTGTTTTCTAAAACTTGTGAGGTCAGAATATAGAGAAGAGGCTTATGACCTATCGCATTCTCTTCATTGTTGAAATATAAATTTTGCAACTGATTTTCTCTTTGCATTATTTCACATTTTAATACCGGGACTCTTTAAGTTAAGCTTAATGAACGGTATGGGTTGTGCTCATTTTTGAAGACGAAATGGTGAACTATCATAGCTCAAATTGCCTTTGTTCTATGAATAGTTACATCATTGGTAATCATACCTAATATTCCAATATCTATATTTACGTAATTGGATTGTTTAGTTTACTTTTAAGGTGAAAGAAACTACTGTTAAAAGTGTCTCACACAAAATGTTTTAAATATGTGGAAGTAACGTATCAGGTATCAGAAAAAAAAAGACCAAATTCATTTGTCCGTTACATTTGACCACCAAGAAATGTGTTTATAAAAAAATTGGGGTGAGGTTTCCAGTTATGATTTGTGTTTAAATTTCCTTTAAAGTTCATATACACCAGTGATTTATACTTTTAATCAGTAGCTTCTAATCTCATTGTTTCAAGGCAAACAATAGCAGATATAATCTTTACAAGTACTTAAAAATTATTTTTACCAGGAAGTTTTTTTTTCTTTTTTTTTATTTCAGCTTCCTTACGCGGCTGCTTTAAATAATTAACGCGATGTTGAGGTATTACGCAACAAATGTATGTCTTTGTCCCCAGTGACAGAAAGGTAAGGTGTATATCTGTGCTGTACAACTGAACAGATTATACATATAGCATCAAATGAAACAATATCATCTCCGAGAGGTTAGGGTTGCAAAGTATTTTGAAGTTCTTCACGATTAGATATAGCGTATACTATTTTGGTGTTTGTTATAATATCATCAAGTGTCTCATTGACAGTCACTATTCCGAGAATTTTCTTCTGATATTTGGTTCTGACGCTATTCGTTAAAATTTTTTAAAGATATGTTCCGATAGATTTAGGTAAAACTGTATGGTGCTATTAAAATTTTTGATGACTTATTAAATAATTTACAAGCCTTCTATCATATTCCCTTGCTGTCTTTCATAGTTCCGTTTCAGTTTTGATTCACAATGTTTTAAAAATTTCTATTCTCTGTAGCTTAGTTCAGATGATGTGTACTACATTTGGTATGATTGAACTCGCCAATGCAACTTATATGATATATATATCGTTCTTGCCTTCATCTTTAAACCTTGGGTTATCCTCGCTATGCCTTTTTTTTTTCTCCGCTCTACTCCGAGTTTTCCATCTTTGTGGATTAACTTCAACTTACGGCAACATAACTCCACTTAACAAATCATCAATTTTTTTTTTTACGCCATCCTTTGATTCACAGATTAAATTTGTATATAAATAGATGTAATTGACAAAATTAATAAACAGCGCTTCTCTGCATTGCTCTGTGTGTAGTGATCATCCGATTGATAAACGTGTCTTTCAATTCCACAGTTTGGTGCCGAATCTATCATAATTTCATCTCTCAAATTCACAAAACTTGCGTTGTCAGAATATTGAATAGACGCTTCTAACATATTACATTATTCTTTATTGCTGCAATATCAAATTACGATTACGTATGGGTTTTTGCTCATAATGGCCTTATTTATGAACAAAATTATGTACGAAAAACAAATATGATATATAGCAGCAAACGACAACTACTGAATTACAGGCTCCTGACTTAGGACAGGCACATACATAATGTGACGGGGTTAAACTAATTAGATGGCACCAAACCCTCTCCCTTACCTGGGACAATGAATTTATAGGCTATGTCTATATACATGTCAGTTTCTCGTCACCTTTTGAGTTTGCATATCTGTTTCGTATCTCCAGCCTCTCTTTTCAAATTCAAATGTCGAACGTGTTAATATCAGCCGGCCTCTGTAAGTGCTTATCATAATCTAGCAACCTTATTCCATGTTGTTATCAGTTTTTGCTGTCTAATATATTTGTTTTTCGTTCAGTGGTCTAATATAAACAGATAGTTGGTTTTTATTTTGAATTTGAATACATTTTCTCAATTCGGTAATTTTAAGGAAGCATCTGCCTCATTGTTGAAAGCTTTACGGTGACTTATATGATAGTTCAAGTCGTTCACACTTGGTATGTATAAATTGCCTGTGCAGACATTTACATGTTAAAGTATCCACTACCATAAAACGTCGGACATAAAACATTTATATGAGCAGACATTTACATGTTAAAGTTCCACTACTATAAAACGTCGGACATAAAACATTTATATGAGCAGACATTTACATGACTGTTAAAGTTCCACTACTATAAAACGTCTGACATAAAACATGTTTATGAGCAGACATTTACATGTTAAAGTTTCAGCTACTATAAAACGTCGGACATAAAAAATGTATATGAGCAGAAAACATATCAATTACCCAAACTGAACTATTAGCATACGACTACTGGGAATTGTATACCTAAAAACTTAGAAATAAAGTTAGGTCTAGACCTAGACATTCGATTTCCTTTTAATCATATTGATAGATGTCACGTGTTACACATTTTTGATAAGTTTCTTTCCACTTTCTTGTTTTAGAACAAACACAATAAGTGCTTTATAATCTGTTTATCAGAAAGTTGTTCCTCCACATATTGATAGATGTCACGTGTTTAACACTGATGATAAGGTACTATCCACTTCCTTGTTTTAGAACAAACCCAATTAGTACTTTACAATCTGTTTATCAGGAAGTTGACTTCCCTCAGCTTCTTTAAACTACTGCTTGGAAGAATTCAGGACAAATATCCCGAGAAGAACCAACGAATGTCCAGGGCTACAATGGAATAATGTTAAGGTCAAAAAAGAATTTATATACGTTTGCGTAATCGTGGATTGATATTTGACCATTTCCTTCACGTTAAGTTTACAACCTATTCCAATGTGCTTCACAATATAAAAAATAGATGCTCGTTTAAATTAATATAAACGTTTCCATCTCAAATATGTCTACGTCATAGTCAACTTTAATAAGAATCCATTTTATCATACCAATTTTTCAAGGCTACATTGTATGTTTAAATTTCTAATTGTAAGCATCCATGCCAAATTATTCTTAACTTTAAACAAAGTAAAAGTCAATTGATACCTAGATAGATAAAACATATTTACTTTATTTTCTAAAACCAATTAACAAACGTTCAGAGAAGGAAACATAAAAATTTAAACTTCTTTAACCTGGCTTGTGCTGTCAATTTACACATACTTTTATTTCCAAAAAAAAACCTTATCGGTTCCCGGATGTCCAGAAGTACAACAAACATGTGCTTATAATACAGGCAAGATATGTCGTTCCATTTCAAATTGATACACATTTTTTTTTTTTAAAGCAATCTCATTTTTTTTTTTTATTTTTAAAAAGAAACTTTCAATAAGGGTTAAATAAGCATAAACGTAATCATCTCAAATAATTTCACACAACAAACAACTTTAATTGATGTTTTTTATAGAGTCGATGGTTAATTTTTTAGGAGGTTGACAAACTGTTTAGGTAAATAATTACTAATTCGGACATTGTCTAGAAGAAGTACATATTTTAAACAAAACAGTCACTTTTAAGAAAAGAACAATATTTGGGTAATTTTGGTATCAACTTACAGTTAAGGAGTTATAGTCACTATATAACTATTGTTGAATGTCTTTATTGACTAATAAACCATATATTTAAAACTGAAATAGAAGGGTATATCTGTGAATTCTTGAAATTGTAGAATATAACATGGGGCTATGAATTAGTGGTTTATACCTTTATATATCTTAGTATTGTATAGGACTTTGTGTAGCCCTGTTATTTTATTATGTTGTGTTATGCTGCTCACTTGGTTTTCAATTGCCGTGAAACACCAATATCTTTTTTAGTTATAACTCTATTTAGTTTTGGTCAAATTAATCAAGTAATGCATTCGTGGTGATCATATGGATATAAATGGAATAAGGAAAGGTAATAACATTAACGGTACCAACTTTTCTGCACAAGATGAGCATTATGACAATATCATCAGTGATGCTCGAGGACAAAATATTTGAAAATCCAAAGCTTATTAAAAATATGAAGAGTTTATGAACCAAAAATGACAAATAAGTATAACCAAATTCTGACAAGGAATCAGAGCTTTGCCTGAGGGAGATACATTCCTTCAGTTAATATAATTTTCAAAATTTTAATAACACAAAATCCGTATTTTCGTGCCAGTACCAACGTACTAGCTACTTGGCT
Source organism: Mytilus coruscus (assembly GCA_017311375.1). Classification (NCBI taxonomy): domain Eukaryota; kingdom Metazoa; phylum Mollusca; class Bivalvia; order Mytilida; family Mytilidae; genus Mytilus; species Mytilus coruscus. Next base: position 69,234,197 of record CM029606.1, on the reverse strand, counting down.
GGTGATACCCCCGGGGACTGACAGTCCACCAGCAGAGGCATCGACCCAGTGGTAGTAATAACATTAACGGTACCAATTGTTCTGCACCAGATGCACATTTCGACGATAGATGTGTAAGACACCAACAAAACAAACGGAGAGAAGGATAAGGTTGAACTGTAGATTAAAAAAACTAGTTATATATGATGTAGATTGTAAAATTGTACCTATGCCAGATATCTAAGTTGTCAAATAGGTTATTCAGTCGTTCGCAATTGTACAATGTTTCCGGGTTCTCGGACTAACAACTGCTTGTGATCATGGAATTGGGCGTCACCTGACAACATGTGTAACCTTATTAAGGCATACGGTCTATATCTGTCCATTCGATTGCAATATCCATAATGTAAAATTTAATAATTGTCAGCTTTTTTATTGAATAAACACAAATAAAGTCAACAACAGTTTACAACATTAAATATCGAACAATGGTGATAAATTTCAAATAGACCGATTAATAACTTAAAGTTAAAATTCAATGTAATTTATGATTTCTGTATCTAGATTCATCATGGACAAAAATAACAGAAACCACGAAAATGACGACGATGAAAATGTGTATGGAATGAAAAAAAATACATACTTGGAAAAATACGGGGCTAAACATTTTCCTTACCGTGGAAGGCGCAAATACACACCATTAATTATTCAATCTGTAGATGGAGGGATGTTTATCTCAAACGATGTTTTTGGATTGACAATCAGGCAGTTTGAAAGAATGTATAAATATTGTCTACAAAGAAGGAAAACACATGAACAGTGGATAGTAAACCTTAGATATCCTGAAAAATCCTCAAATGAATATCTGGAATACTTACAGAATTGTACAGACGGTTATAAAGATAATTACTCTGTAACGTCTAAAACCTTTGTAAACCAAATAAACAATTACAGGTGTGTACTAGATTCTAATTTACCACAACTAGAAATCAAAAATCATTAGCCAGGCACCTTATAGCTAAGTCGTTGTCGTGTGTTGTTGTTAATCAGATTTTTTGTGTGTTTGTTGTTTTGTAGAGGCCTTTGGTTGTCTCGTTTAAATTGTTTTACATTTGTCATTTCGGGGCCATTCTTAGCTAGCTATTCGTTATGGTTAATAACTCATCTTTTTATTTTTAAATGGACAACACGATGACTTAAATGCGATATCCAAGGAAACAAACAAGTTCGCAAAATACTATACAGTAAAGTAAAAAATGAGGAACTCGAACCTAACCGGAACCAAGGGTAGCATGTAGGTACTTAAGAATGTAACAAATCCTTGATCTTCTGTAAACAGTGCTACTAATTGGGTTAGTATATGGTGCTCCGGAATTTAACAGTTCCTGTTCTACTATCTGTCGTGGTGCTGTTGGGAAGACAATAATTAGGTATACGTCTCATTCGGTTATTAACAATATATGACCAGTGGATGTGATTATCTCATTGATAATATAAATAACTTATGTAAAAAAACTTGTTTAACCCGTTTAAATGTCTTCATTGTATGAAGAAATATTTTAATATTTGAACAAACAGGCTAAAGATGTAAAATATAAACAGAGGTGTACGATTTGTTATTAGGAAAATGCTATCAACATATTTAGACATACATGGTTTCAAACACATATTTCTCAAGTCATACGGATTACGTAAAAGAGAGGCGAAAGATACCAGAGGGACATTCAAACTCATAAGTTCAAAATAAACTGACCACGCCATACTTAAAAAAAAATAGACAGACAAACAATAGTACACAAAATAAAGACTGGGCAACACGAACCCCACCAAAAATTGAGGGTTATCACAGGTGCTCCGGAAGAGTAATGACATCCTGCTCCACATGTGGAACCCGTCGTGTTGCTCATGTTAGTACAAACCCGGTAATAAGTATAATTCGGTAGGTCACATTCGGGAAAAGAGGACGGGATTGTAGTTTGACATTTGGGACATATCCGCTACCATCTGTGAAACGGATATTCCATAACGGTCAACCAACTTGTGATGGTGTCCGTAAGACTTACGAAGGGATGATTTCAACTTCATCATTTGGAACTCTTGGTTTAATAACTTCCTTGTAAGCAGCAACCCTCTATCAAGGAAATCATGATAGGAAATACAAGCCCTGCAATATTCTATCAACTGGGAGATATATATTCCGTATGCATGCGCTGCTGGAATGTTACTACATAGAAATGGAAAGTTCACAACTGGGAAATCTTTTTTGTCGTAAAGTTGTGTTTTCAACCGACCTTCATTGTCAATTTCTAGATGTAAGTCAATATATGAGACAGACTTAACTGTATCTGTTGTATCTTTTATCTCAAGTTCAATGGGATAGGTGCGTTTAACATAGTCACCAAATTTTAAATTATTTAGTGAGATAACATCATCTATATAGCGGAAAGTAAAGTTGAAGGATACTGCTAACTTCTTTTCTTTCTTCCTAAGAAGATCCTGTATGAAGTCAGCCTCATATGAATAAAGGAACAAGTCGGCAAGAAGAGGGCCACAGTTCGTTCCTATAGGAATGCCGATTGTTTGTTATAAATCAAGTCTTAGGGTTAAAGCTAAATCTTCATCAATCTTTAAAAATATCTTTTTAATTAGCGCGTGAAAAACGCTTTTCTGAATCTTTGTTAAGATAACTTGATTTAAATGAAATTTCTATGTGAGGTGGGGGTCTATTTGATGTTACCTTCAACAAGAACCTTCAAAAATTTAGATAGTTTTACATGGACTACATAACCATGTCATCTGCACATTGTGTCTATCTGTTTATAACCTAAAGCAATGCAATCATAATAAAGTTTCCATTATGAGCAGGTACAATGAATACTATATTTGGTCGGCTTTGATTGAAACACGACATACTGCACTTGCATTGAATACAGTAGTTTAGATAAAACAAGAAGTCAGATCAAGAAGCTAAATAAAAGTTCATTTGTCTTTCTTTATAAGACTATTGTCATTTGTTTATATGCACATATAAGAGTTAAATTACACAATCAGTAAATTTGACAAAATATGCATATATAATTAATCAATGGGGCCTTGGTGGACGAGTGATCTAAGTAGTTGAACTACTGTATTAATAGTATGTCAACACTGAGGATATGAGCTCGAATTATGCACAGGGCAGATGCACTCGACTCCAATCTTAACTGACTAGGATTGTTAGTTTACCGAAGGTCGTTGGTTCTCTCCAGGCACTCAGGCTTCCTCAACCAATAAAAACTGACCGCAACGAAGTGGCACAATAGTGTTGAAAGTGGCTTTAAACCCTACCCAATCAATCAATCAAATTAATCAATGAAAACAAGAACATTAAAATAACAATAACAAACACATGTGTATCGTCAGGATCATCTACGGTTTTGACAAAAACAAATTTTTTTCTTCAAATATTTCAACCAAGCAAACTAAAAAATCAATAAAAAATTCAATTTTCAATAATTCTTTTATGATTTGCATATCTGCAAATACTTGAATTGGATTGGTCCATGAGAAGTTTTTCCCTTGATTTACACTTCGATAAGCCATGTTGCCGAAACTACTTTCACTGTAATCTATTCATGTACTATACACTTGCATGTGATCCAAAGGTATTAAGCAAATTGAGATTGAAAAACAAATTACATAATTTGTTTATGCATAGAAAAAAAGAAATAATGCATTCAAGCTTGGAAAATGTGGGAAATTAAGATAAAATAAAATTCCGCGAAATACCATGAGTGATCTTACCGCTATAACGTCGTGGCAAAACATGACGTCATACGAATGAAAACTCTTAATCTGAAGATTATTCCGTTACTTATACGCTTCAAATTCGGATAATATCTCATTAAAAGGACGTTTTTGAGGTATGTGATATTTCATTTTGGAATCTATTGCATTAATTGCACATTTAGGGAATTCAGAAAATCAATATGGCAGCTAACTCCTTAGTAACGACATGTCTATTGTGCATTTGATAGTAAATGAAAGCCAATGAATAAAACAATGTTAATTAAAAATTGCGAATGTTTTGTTAAGAATTATAAGGATTAAACACATTTTTTTCTAGAGGTTATTGATGAGTAAACTGGGTCCCTTACTCACAAACTTTACATATTCAGATTGTGATTTAATCGCCCCAGTTTGCACATCTATACCCTCTAGAAAAAATGTGTCTTATCCTTTAATGACAACATAATGAACACTTTCTGGATAGTATTTTAGCAGCATTGACACAGCTATAGAATGTAAGAGTGAACAAAACAACAATTCGAATTTCAATTGATGCATCGACAGTATATTTCGACATTCTTTTGCATAGCAGCGATAATTACAATCATATTTCCCACAATCAAAATATTCAAGTGCAATCGTAACACCAACGAGGATACAAAGAAAGATATCAGGCTTATTATTAAAAATACACAACGAGAGTGTCGTCTACATAATAAAACTATAACGTAGCATTTGAATTAAAACAGTTGCAACGCCTACAAAATTGCTCTGTTAAAATGCAATCTGAATCAAACATTTAAAACCGGTGTATAATATCTTGCTAATATAATGTTTGCTTGGTGTAGACAAACTCTTGTTTGTGAATATCTTTAACATTTTATAACAATGATATTTACTGCAAAATACCGGCCGATAAGTTTTTATCTTCGTGTCAATTAGAATAGGGCGATGTAAAGTGTCATTATACATACTTGGTTTGTTCTAGCCGCGATGTTCTTCTACTTGAAACAGATCTCAGGATGTAATGTGATATGTACGTTAGTATACGGTTTTATGATACATCAATGAATAAATATATTTTCTAAAACATATTGTAGAAAACCCGTCTTGGCCTGAAAATAAATTAAAAGAAAAAGACTTATTTGAACGTTTAGTAAATACAGTTGGTTCTGATATAGATATACGTACTAGACAAAGATTATTTATCGTAGATGATATTGTCTTTAATTCGATAAATAAGCATACACAAATATCAAGTGGAAGTTTGGCAGAAGGACTAGATTTACCAGGAAGTGACATTGATATAATGATAGTACTCAATCAAGCAGTTGTCATACGGAATGTACGGGATACTAAGTATGTCAAACAGACAGAACAGCATTATAAACACCCGCATGACCCGAAGCAACAAACTATATTTGTTATGGAGACAGATAATGATCATCCAGGATTTACTAGACTGAGATTAATAGCCGCAGGGGAAACTATCCCTATAACATCTGAAAACTTTGAAAGTACTACAAAAGGTTTATATTTATCAGTTAATGGATTTCTTAATAGTATGAAGAAAATGCAACTGCATCATCACCTAATACCACATGGCCCTTGTCTAACATTTTCTGATCAATCTCGCGATCTTGCATTCTGCCTTCGAAGTAAATATATACCTTACAACGCAACTCCATGGGCAATGCGTAATCGAAGGCAATGGCCACCTAATTTCGTGATTGACAAGATTAAACAATACGGATGTTTGCTAGTACCCATAGGACCTAGGAATAAGTCAGATTCTAATATATTATGGAGATTGTCTTTCTCTATGGCAGAAAAACAACTTGTGCATTCGTTTAATTTTACTCAACTCTTATGTTATGGTCTTCTCAAACTAACATTAAAGTGTACCTAAATTGTTTCGTTGTTTTTTCCTCTGCTTGAATAAATTGATGTCATGGGTAAACAACTGTTTCTGTCCAAATTATTTCATACCTGAACACAACATGTTCCTAGAGAAGATCACTCCGGATAACAATAAAATGCTACTTCATGTATTGAACAACATACAGGTTGAAGGAATTGATAGATTGATGAGGAATTTATTTCCGTCTTACAATGGACATTATGTTTTGTTACGTACAAAGAGTGAATCTTCGTTCGTTATGCTAGACTTTCTATTTTACAGGATTGGTGTGAATATGGCGGCGCGGAACATGTCAGAGTGTTATAAAGTACTGATACTAACCGAATGTTTACGTAAGTCCGAAGTGTCCGCGTTCATTATTGATGTATGTAAATATGCATACAATAGAATCAGTAAATTTGCAGTACAACTACTGCCATCACCAACCACAAAAAATAAAATGTACAAAATACACACACGTTATCATAAACATTTACATGACTGTATCAAGACAGATGCTGTGTCTGGTTGGTTGTTATATGCGTCGTTTTATTATGTGACAGGACAGTACGCTGTAACACTCAAACTGACAGATTATGTTCTATCAAGATGCTCACCTGATTTGGTGAAAATGGAATGTATCTATCATGAAGAATGTATGAACAGTTACAGACAAAATGTACATTCCACAATGACATTTAGTGAAAGGATAAAAATAGCCGTTTCAGATAGTGTTTTTTACATTGTACACTCCTCATTAATACCAGGCGAACTACAGCTGGAGGTGGATTGCTTTACTACCCATTACAATGTCTCTCTGCCTTAGATTTCTATGCTATCATCATCTTGGTGAAATTTTCAATAGACGACAAGCTCTACGTGATTTATATTTAAGAGTGAGAGAAGATTGTTATAATAGCTTTTGCAGATCATCTGACGCATTAACAATACTTGGAGTATGTATGGAATTATCAGGAGAAAAGAACATAGCGTATGAGTGTTTTCATGAAGCTTTGAAATGTGATTATATAATATGTCCTTCAGCAGAAATACGGATTTCAAATCTTTTTGACGGCTAATATGAGCTTCATCTTTGTATTGTCAAAGTATATTTGAGCTTTATAATGGAACGATTGGTGTTTCAAATAAATACCAATTACGTTTATGTTTTATACTAGATGCATACGTTTTCACACTGTAGTCATTTTATAATATATACAAAAACAAAGGAAACTACATTTACTGAATAGATATACGGCACTGATTTGTTTATAGTACACCTGCAATGGCTAAATGATGGAAAATTGTATTTTTCTATAACAATAAACCATTTATCTTTGTGATAAGGAAGAACACAAATACAGTTAAGGCTGCCTCATATCTTGACGTACTACAAAATAGTATACCAACAATACCGAAGTCCATGGTAAATTGAAAATGAGGGTCGGTTGAGAACAAACCTTTCCTACAAAAGAGATGATTTCTGCTTCAAAATTGTAAACTTTTATATGAAAAGTATATAGCGCCTTTATATGAAGTGTTAACCTCTAAAATGAAACGATATTCCAAAGATTAGTTTTCTTATAATGATTTTCTTGATAAAGTTTAGGTTTTGTTTTAAATTCTGTCATCCGCTGAAATATATTTCATCAAAAATGTCTATGTTGCTACCCTTTACACCACCGTACCACAAAATTGAAAACCCTTCTGAAAGATTTTTTGTATATATATAAAAAGGGTACAATACTCTATAAATTTATTTTTAGGATAATATTTCGGCATGTGTTGTTAAAAATGAACCCTAGAATAAAACATGCTACACCGAGGAACAAGTGATCAGTATGCTTAAAATGTTCATTGACAACATGTTTGTTTAATTTAGATGTAGACATTTCTATCAGGTTGTCGGCATTCACATAAAAATTAACAGTGCGCCTCTCCTTGTCGACCTTTTTTAATTTCCTATGAGTGGGCATCCCTTTAGATTCATGTCAAAAAGAAGAACAACAAAGAAGCTAGATCATTTGATTTCACATGAAGGTATATTGATAATGTTCATTTCATTAACAATTCATTAGAGAATTTGGTTAAAAACCACATATTCTTTATTTAAACATATACTTTTTGTACCTTGCATTTGACTACAACGGTATCTCAGTACTAGAATCTATGACAAACAAGACGATATCAATTTTGATATTATGAATGTCCTCACCTTAGCAGCTATATCCCAATTTCACCAACGTTTGGAGTATACATTTCTCAACTTGCAGCTGCTACGTATACTCAGACTTTGTAAAACGACATATGTGCCTGAGCAATTAATGAACCCGTGTTTTATCAGATAGCATCTCGTCCTTTTTATGAAAATGTTCATTGGAAAGTACCAAGACCTAATTGATAAATAATCATTGTCTACTTCACTAATAATACAGGACGGTCTTAAGTTATAGATTATTGGTGCTGAATCATTATATTTACTTTAATTGTTCCTTATATTTGCCCTTGTTCTATTACTTTCCTTTTTGATCGTATGACTCTTGATATGGCTCGGTATTCGTGAATCAAGCTTTGAGTCTTTTTTTTTTTACTTTACGCGTTCCTGATGCGGGTGGGTTTAGAAGTACAATTCGGACGCACAAGGTTTTTATGGGATTAATTATGTCACCCGTACGACAATGTCGGGTGACATATTGCTTTTCCTCCGTTTCTTTTTCCCTATTATTAGTATTATTCTTAAACCTGTTTTTTCCGGAGCGCTTCTCTGAGTTTATTTGACCAATCCTAATGAATGGGTCATTTCCAGTGAAACTTTGGTGGTATGTTCCCTCTCATGTACCAATGTGGCGTCTGCCATTAAAATTTGGGAAATGGTCACCGTTACCATGGAAACAGCAAAAATGTCAAAACTTTCAAAATGATCCAAACTTTACGAAACTTTACAGAAACGTTAACTGGCATATACATGCCTGCCATTTGACATTGGAATTCTCAAAATGGCTGCGGTAAATAAGGCAATGGGGGTAGGTGACATCCGCTATTGCTTGCAATAGCAATTCTAGTATTACTATCGTTGTTCCACATTAGTCTTTGTTAAATTGGCATTTAAAAAACAACATTACCAGAATTTATTGAAGAAGCAATTCGAGAGTAAAAAAATATAGAGATTAGCTGTTTTTAATGTACCATTTAAGTGAAAGAATTCGTTTCTGACATATAGCTTTTCTGTTGAAATATGTAGTTCAATCAATTATTGGAAACAGCATTGAAAAAACACATAGATTGCAGTCAATGTTTGAATATGAACACAGGAAAATCATACATAAACAAATATAAAAAGAATTACACGACCTACCGATTAAGACTTATTACCGGGTTTGTCCTTACATTAGCAACACGACGGGTGCCACATGTAGAGCAGGATCTGCTTACCCTTCCGGAGCACCTGAGATCACCCTTGTTTTTGGTGGGTTCGTGTTGCTCAGTCTTTAGTTTTCTATGTTGTGTTTTGTGTACTATTGTTTGTCTGTTGGTCTTTTTCTTTTTTAGCCAAGGCGTTGTCAGTTTATTTTCGACTGATGAATTTTATGTTGTGTATGCGTTCACTGTGTCCGTCCGACTTAGAGTATGAAGCTGTGTAAAATGTTAAACACAAACAATTGGCTATTATATAAACGTTTTGGTTTAGAGAGGGATTTCTTACACAAATTCCGAGGTAACCGAATGTAGAATAATCTTTATTGAGGTTTTCATATTCACATGTCTCCTGCAAAAGTTGATTTGGGAGCGTGTTCCAATTCAATTCACATTAAATGAATCCTTTTAAAAATGTACATAAAGGATCAGGTATATGTCTAGCATATGAATTACTTATAGCATATCTACTAAAGAAGTCACTGTTCAACAAATTTATACTTCAAACAGATCAAAGTCTTCGATGAGTCGCGTTTCTAAAATTAAACAGAAAAATGACATTTACTCTGCCTGACTTTTTGTTGAAATATTCAACTACTCATTAGTCTTTAGACAAGAAGAAATCAGCTATTGCCCAAGATGAAAGCTGATGATAGGGACTGTAATTCATTGCATTTGTGTGATAAGTACTATAGATTTGACAGTAAAATAAACTACACTTACAATCAACAACCAAATCTAGACTTACAACGTTAGATAGTTAGAATTGAAAGTACAAACATAAAATTGTCATTAATCAATCGCTATAAGTTGTCTTACATAATTTTTAATGGTACAACTGATGTATTGCACGGATCAGTACACTACAAAGGTCAAAAAGTCTGAAAAGGCCAATTTTTGTCTTAATTTGCATGAACAGTTACTCGACATTCTCAAAAGTATAACTTATGTCTTAATTTTTCTTGACACATTCTGACTTATATTAAATTTGTATGAAATTTACTCTGCATATTCTCGACATTCTGAATACGGTCTTAAAATTTCTTGACAAATTCACGAAATTTGAATACTGTCATGAAATTTCTTGACAGGTTCTCGACATTCTTTTTTTTTCTTAGTATGGCTTGACATATTCTGAACATTTTGAATTGTGTCTTAAATTTACTTGACCAATATACATGATATATAATTTGCTTTATTTCTGTTTATAGAATATACTGTTATTTCAAGTTACACTTATTACAACAAAAACAAAATTTGGGCATGTAGATATTTTTATTAATAAATTTGTACAAATATTGGTATGAAAATATTAACAAATACAAATGTGAGTATGTTAATATAAACCAATTTAATATGTAGATTTGTAAATGATTACAAATGTTGATTGAAATAAATCTTACTGTAGACATATTTCATTTTTCATGCATAATGTTCTATGCTAACATGGTAAATAAACAATAATTGTGCCAAATAAAGTCACAAAAAAGTTTAGTTTAGCAGAAATAGAAACGAGTATAAAACAGCATAAGAAACTGTTTAAACTGTCAGGAATGTGTCGATTCACAATTCAGACGAAATTTTTAATGTCGAGACAGTGTCGAAACATCTTTAAGACCGTCAAAATGTGTCGAGATATATTCAGACATCTTTAAGACTGTCAAGAATGTGTCAAGACATATTTAAACATCAATAAGAATGTCAAGAATATGTCAAGACTTATTGAGTCAAATTTAAGACAGTCGAAAATTGGTCGAGACTAATCAAGACACTTTTTAGACTGTCGAGAAAGTGTAGAGAAATTTTAAGACAATGTTAATACCGTCAAGATATATGTCGAGAAAAATCAAGTAATGATACAGATAGTCGAGAGTAATGTCGAGAATCTGGGTATTTATTTAAGACAAATTCAGACTTTGTCAAGAATTTTTACAAAAATGTCGAGTAAAAATTCATGCAAATTCAGACAAAAATGGTTTTTCAGACTATTGGACTTTTGTAGTGGTATAATCAGTAAAATCAGTTATAATGATAAATGAATGATATTCTAAACATTTATATTAAGTTGTATCGATGAAATTACGAATTTCCTTGATAGTTACTATCCTAAACACAATCCTTCCGTTACTCAGGACTTGCAGGAGCTTGCAGGACCACAAGCAGCTTTTGTTCTTGTAGTCAAACACACCAGACATAATTATTATATTTGAACACTGATAAATGCAACTGTGATACAAATGAGAGGTTTAACCAGTTATAAAACCGGGTTTAATCCACAATTTTCTACATAATACTACAAACCAGTAAAAGTGTGAAATGGCATATATCTGTACTCGACTGTACTGATTTTTACTCGACCAGTCTGAATTGGTCTGAAATTTTCTCGATATTACTCGACTGTAGTCTAAACAATACTTGACAGTCTGAACTTGTACTCGACCTTTATTCGACCATTACTTAACAATTTTATAAGTGTCTGAACCATACTCGACCTAGTCTGAACCATACTCGACCAATTCTGAACCATACTTGACCAAGTCGTAACTAACGTAGACCTATTTCTGTATCTATCTATTGCATTTTATCAATTTAGGAACTCTTTTTAATAACAGTTATTTCCTTTAACTAGAAATTTGAACAACAATTTGAGATCCAAAATTTATTTAATATAGCATTAAAATCAGAATTTCACAATCAACACCATATTCATCAACACTTATAAATATATCTATATGTATTTACAATGTATATCACCTCTAAAATAAGAATAGAAACAAGATGATGAAAGGCAGTGATTTCTGGTCGGATTAAAAATATCATGTAATAAATTAAGTTTTCGTTTAAAAGAATTTGTATATACATGATCATTTTCACATTGCATTATGTACATTATGTACATAAAAATACTATAACTTTCGACCATTATTCATATGTTCTAGATGGTATTCAAACTTTTTTGATTGTTTGAGATATATTTATGGTTACTGGAAAATTTTCATCACTAACTTAAACCTGGTATAAATTTATGGTGTCAGTCGAGTTTAGTTAATAAAGTAGTGAACATTTTTTTTATATATTGTATATAAAGCAACTTAATAGATTTTAAAAATCACATCTTTGTTTTGTAACACTAAGAACTTAATATTATAGAACTTCCATAGCAATCCTTGAAAACCTTTTAAACAAGTAATTGTGTTCGAAAGATGCAGTAAAAAATTAGGTTGATTAATAAAATTTTGTCAGAATTAAATACATGGCATACAAGAAGCACCTGAATGAGGTTTAAATACCTCAATACAGGTGGGTTTTACAGGTATAAAGAAAATCCTTTTTTTCTTTTAACTCGTGTATTATTTTTCTAGTGAATTCAAAAGGCCTTGTGATTTAAGTTTTATAGGATGTCATTTAATTTTTCAAAGGATGTTATTTAAAAATTTTACTCTCTAACCAGGTGTGCTCATTTTAACGAGTGCCCGAAGCAAGAGGTTTGTATTACTTTATAATTTACCCTGATCAGGAGAACAATTTTAAATATTTTCTTTAATTTTTATTCCTTTTAGATATATATATATATATATGTGTGTAAATATGCCAAATGATAATTAGAATAGATTTATTTCTGATATAAGGTTAAACAATTATGTTGGCAGTTGTTACGTCAGTTAAAAGATAGTTATATAACTATTGTATGTTACAATGAAACCTATGTAGTTTTATTGAAGAATTAAGGTTGAGTTAATTTGTTGAAAACAAAATACATGGCAAACAAGATGCACCTTAATAAGGTTTATTACCTTCAGTACAGGTGTGTTTTTCAGGTAAAAGAAACTCTGTTTTTACCAAGATTCTGACTTTAAAATTGGATAATTTGACTATCTCGATAATTTGATTATGTAAGGTTGTAAAAATCTGTAAATATATCTTTACTTTATTGAGGTTGTTGTCATGTCAGTGAAAAAGAAAGTTATATAAAAAGTTAAAATTAGTAGAAAAAAAAGTAGAGGTTATTTTGTCAAGTATGGTTCAGACTGGTCGAGTATTGGTCAGACTTTGGCCAAGTTTGGTTCAAACCTTAGGTCGAATATGGTTCAGACTGAAAAAATAGTTCGGGAACTGGTCGGGTACAGGTCAATAATGGTTTATGACTGTCGAGTAATAGTTCAGACTTTTTTCAATGGCAGAGATAAGGGGCAAGTACAAATCTATACAGTCGAGTATGGATAAAATTTGGGTCGAGCAATATCGAGTAAAATTCAGACCCATTCAGACTGGTCGAGTAAGAATCAGTACCGTCGAGTACAGATATAGGCCATTTCACACTTTTACTGGTTTGTAGTGTAAGGAAATGCCTGTACTAAGTCAGGAATATGATAGTTGTTTTTTCATTCGTTTGATGTTTTTGGGCTTTTGATTTTGCCAATTGATAAGGGACTTTTCGTTTTGAAGTTTCCTTGGAGTTCGGTATTTTTGTTATTTTACTTTTTATTATACGTTTCCAAGATAAACAAATCCAAGGTGTCAATGTTAAAAATGTCTGCTAAATATGTTCAGCCGGTTTTTTTTTTTTTTTTTTTTTGTTTTTTTTGTTTTTTTTTTTTTTTTTTTTTTTGTAGACTGGCGATACATGAAAGGAAAACTTAAGTTTGATGTAACTAATATTTTTATAGTCGTCATTTCACACATCCTTAACTAGTTTTGTTACAATCACTATACACTTACAATAACATTGAACTAGAACCATTAAAATTTGCATTTTTTTTACACTTTGAGTTAAACAGGTCTTAACGTGGTTAGGTCTTATACATTTTTTGGCAATCAAATGTTCGGGCTTAAGCGTTCCTGTTGAAAATAAATTCAGAAAAGCGCTTCGAATGCTCGAAATAAATAGTGTCATTTTCATTTTGGTAACTACATTAAAAACAATGATGAACCTTATCCCAGATAACGAACTATGTTTGTGGTTGTCATAGTGTATATCTTCTGTATTTTCGTTAAGAATAACTATCTAATAAACCTGTATTAAAAGGATAGTAATGTGACGAATTGCTCATATTTGATTTACAGATCATTTTTTTCAGAAACTGTCAAAAACTCAAAACGTTTCCCTTATCTATCATCGTTTGTTTTCAAACAATACTTTTTATCATTCATTCCATACGTTGTATGTAGAAAATGTTAAATAGATTGTGCAAATAAGCAGCAGTTAGAAGTATTTATGTATTATCAAGAATTGTATTATATATTTCAACATTCATTTCACAAAATTAAGCCATGGGTATACACCCAGGATACCACACCGTCGAGCAAAGTTGACATTTAATGACTGTTATCTTTATGAGAAAATTGTTTAATGCTCTCACACTTTTGTATTCTATTGGCTTTCCAAACATATTTGATCTCGAATGTATAAAACAAACTTTTATTGTTATAAATAGGCCGTTAGTTTTCTCAATTGAATTGTTTCATATTTTTCATGTCGAGGCCTTTTAAGGCCGACTATACGGTATGGGTTTTTCTCGTGGTTGAAGGCCGTACGGTTGCCTATAATTGCTAACATCCACTTTATTTGAACTTTGATGGATAGTTGTCTCATTGGCAATCATACCAAATCTCCTTATTTTTATATTGTAAACATTACGATAAATATTGTATTGCTCAATTTGCTCCATAACCCAAATAACCCTGTAATGGGTATTTAAGAAGTTTTTGACATCATCAATTTCCTATAATTATTTTAACTTCTAATCAAACAGCAAATCATAACAACATACAGTTGCCCAAAATACCGTCATCTACGGAAACACTGCTTTTAAGCACTTCTTCCTTTTTAAACATTGTATGTGGTCATTATAAGATTGAAGAAACAAATTCTTAAGAATTTGAAAATTTTAATACAAAAATATATGCGAGCATCATACTATTTCTTGAAATTAAAGGGGCAAAACTGCGACATTGCAATGTGCATTGTACACTTAAATGCGACAAAGCTTAGCGAAAGGTAGTGCGACGTAATCAGTCAAACAAACTTTATTAGATTAATTCGTAAAGGAACGATCGTTTTCATTGGTCAATTCAAACCTTCGACCTCACACCTGCGAAAATAGAACACGCGTACTATAAGTTGAATGGACTGATCAGTATTCACGTAACCGGTCAAGGTTGTTATAACCTTCCATCGTCGTATTCACGTACATGATTGTGTTCTTGATTATCCCATAGCAATTCTAGCTTTTATATACATGTGCATGTAAAATTCATTGAATTCATAATTTTGTGCAATAGTGAAATTTTAAACTTTAAAATCTTAACAGGTTTCACATCGAAATATTTAATTCAACTATCTCCTCTCAGTTGGTTCTGGATTAAGAAATCTACCATTTTAATTTGATGGGAGCTAGTGGGGCCTTGGATGAAACATTTTGTTCTTTTTTTAAGTTGTAATCTCTGTCCTGTCTTTTTATTTTTCAGTCTATTTGGTCCTGCCTTTTTATTAGTTTGTCTGGATTTTTTTTTACATACATTGTAAATCGTCATCCGGCCTTTTTTGCCAAGTTGCTCATCCTGCCTTTTCATATCTTTCGCAAGTTTTAGGTATTCGACTAAGAATAGTGTGATTTTTTCTGATTCATTTTACTTAATTTTGAGAAAAATCCGAAATTCTAATTAAATTCAGAACATGTAACCAACCATACCTTGTTTAGAGAAAATGGAGATGGCAAACCATGGCACAGTGGAGGAAATGTACTTTATAAACCCCAGCGATATACTTAATGAATTTTATAATTAACTGTTTTGCTATTCTCGGTTGAAAATGAACGTAAACTATATATTGTAAATATTTAAATAGTTACATAGAAAACAATCAGTTTTAAAGTCATATGAAACCTCAAAATTTAAAAAAATGATGCATATGTTTTTATAACTAAATGGATAGTTTTCACTATAAAACCTATGTACATATACTTTTTCTGAAGAAAATTCTATCATTGGCTTCATTTAGATAAAGTTTACTTTTTTTAATTGCTTGCATCCAGGAAACAATTCGCCGACATATTTTCCGTATGCAAAGTGACCTTAGCGTGACTCGTCTCGTAAAAATCCGGTGATCGCAATAC